>JAYKQN010000011.1:3902500-4112500 GCA_036785175.1 Eupleurogrammus muticus
TAGGGATCACAGCTTCGAATAAAAACCAAGTGTAGTATAGTCGATCTTAAAATGACTTCTGTCCTGGCTTCAAGTCATTTGGCTCCGTGCTGCACATTTACCACACTTGAGAGCATCATTTTTCTCATTGAGTTGCTGGCAAGGAGAAAATAAAAGCCAAACTATTCTACCAAAAGCCCCTGTTACAGGGGCAGCATTAAGCTGTATTCATATATTACATGAGAAAACCTATGTTATTAGAGTGTCAATATATATCATCAATATCCACTTCATCAATACAATAAGGAAATAATGTAATATAATATCAGTAGCATGGATGCTTACTCCATAATTTAACTGTTTGTGTGATTATTTATTTGGGTCCTTGAACTTTGCAGATAGTTATATTTGTTGTCTCACAGCATAAATGGATTCTGACTCTTCTGCAGTCACCTCACATGTAGATTTCTTCTGACACCAGGTTTAAGTGCAATAGCCTTTGTGGTTGCAGAGATATTCCATATTTGTTATCGTTTATAACTGAGAGGAAAAAGGCCCGGGGCTGAAATGGTTAAAAGCGAATAAGGCTCTGCATGCACCGGAATCTGTGCAATTAGCAGAACAATTTAATACTGTGATCGTTTTCTGTCCTTTTAAGGATCCTTTTTTTGTTTTGTTTTGTTTTGTTCGTGCCTGTAATTCCCTGAGAGAGTGATGAATAGGACTCTGGGTGCTGTGGATCAGCTGTGATACACACGCACTGTAATCTCAAACGTCCTGAACTGCCACTTTTCCAGTAAATGTCGAGGTGCCATGTGCTTAGCAACCACATCTAGTGGCGTGCGGCCGCCGGTGGAAACTAATGACACACTGGAAGCCGGGCCCCGTGATGACGTCTGCCACATTCACTTCTTTATTTAACTTCTGCCGCAACGCCGTGACTGTGCAGCCCGGCTGACCCAATCACATGTTTCCTAGAACGCGTGCGTTTCCTGTATCTCTCTCTCTCCGTCTTCGCGTTGTTGCGCTGTGTGTCAAAACAGGCATTGCCACACCGTGTCACAGCTGTGTGTGATTTGGAAAGGAGAACAGGTTTCTGAAACGCGGCGCGCGGCGCCTCACGGGACCAGATCTCAGTCAGGAAAGGCCGACCCCACGTGCTCGCCCGCTGCTAATTTATCACGACGGCACATCACATTCCTCTTATTGTGTCACCGGCCCATGCCGGGAAAAATGTAATGGTGACATGACAAATCACGGTTGGCAAGATGGGAAAAGTCAGCAAACTTTTTCAAAATGCAGCTTTAAAAGCACTTATCGGTTCATGTTGGTCTCATGTCACTGGAAAGTTCATTTGTACTGTTGTTTTTGTGGAAAATCCCATGAAATGTCCGATTAAATGGTGTATCTGAAAAATTGAATCCACTTAGAATATAAAACTAGTTCATAGCACTTTATTTTTATTTTTTTTACCCATAAGAACCCACAGGGTCGTTACACCGGTGTAACAAGAACGTTGGTTCCTCCAGACTCTTCATTATAAGGTTTTATATATATAATCATCCTGATATGGAATATGTTTACCACTAATGCTCGATGTTACATATATATTAAAATACAGATCTTTGGGAATAAAAAGTTTTATTCTGAATAAAAACTTGGGTCTATGGTATAACTCGCATAATGTTACTTTAAGGATAAATGGGTTTGTGTTCTTATGGGTTAACTGTATAGTACAAATTTTTTAGGCTTACAACACATGATATTTTTGATCCTATGTATGTAGAACTGTCATGTGATGCAACCCCCCCAAAAACATGGTACCAGATACGTTAAACAGTCTTAACCCAGGAAAATGATGTGCATTATGTATATCATAGAGCAGGTGGGCCACATACTTTTTATTCTGTATTTTGACATATATGTAACATTGGGCATTAGTGGTAAACATATTCATATCAGGATGAGTTAAGATGAGTTAAGTTTAGACATGAAGCCTCATAACCGGTGTCACAAGTGGAATACATGTTTAAATTTTGATGATTTTTGTGGGGAAAAAAAAGGCACAAATAAGCGTTTAAATCACAAAAAAAACACAACATGAACACAAAATGTACATTTTGAGAAACCGGATGAATGCTTCCTGAAAAGCTGTATTTTAAAAGCTTTCCATCTCCATCTCACAAACCATGATTTGTCCCCCGAGCCGTGACTCCCGGTCCTGAAAGGCCCCTCTGTTGTCCCGTCAGTGGCCCTCCGGCCTCCTCCCCCCGTTCCCGCGGACCCTGAGATAAGAACGGAATTGGCACTGACGGCCGTTTGGTGTAAATATTGGAACGGTGCCTGGAAGTGAGCGCGGGGCTCTGCTGGTCACTGGCAACGAATGCCAGAAAGTACGTCATAAAGAGAGGAAAAAGGAGGGGGAGCAACTTACTATCAAATTCCCAGCTTCGTACAAGGATTCCAAACGTGTTTACAATGTGGACCAAATAAAAATATTAGTTCTCGTGCCGGCTGGGTTTGGGTGTGAACTGTGCTCGTCTATCTGCTTTTAGCTCTTCCAGGAAGACGCCTGTGACGGCGGCTGTAGCTGCCAGAAATAGTGTCCATGTGATCCGCCGGCAGGAATGCTAAGTGGTGCGTGTGCCCGCCGTTTTTACGCAGGGTTACACGGCCCAACTTTTCACAGCAGACTTTTCACGCCGTTTCACACCATCGAGTGCCAATCATGGAGTCATGGACGACCTAGTGAAATAAAAAGCAAAAAAAAAACTAAAAAAAAAATACTCCCTAACTAGTTTTATATTAAATATTTACATTTTTTTTTTTTTATCATTTTTTCTTGATATTTAGTGTAAAAACGCTTGATTTTTGTAAAAAAAACAAAAAAACATTTGACATTATTGGACTTTTAAATGACAAGAAACCAACATGACACAAAATGTACATTATATATATATATATATATAGTAAATTTGTGATTATTTAATTGGCTCCTTTTTAAATATATTACAAAACCCTAAAACCTCTGTAGTAAAACCCAATGTTCCTGTTACAGCATCAATATATATCATCAATATCCAGTTTAATATAATAAAGTAGTAGGGCTGCAACTAACCACTATGTTCTTTTTATTCTATAATTTAACTGTTTGTGTGATTATTTAATTGGGTCCTTTGTAATCTACTTTTTAAACATCTTACAGAAAATATTCATCATGTTCTGAAATGATCTTTAATGTGATTTCTGTGATTTTAGGGACAAATACTGATCAGATAATTTAGCCGACATTTTTTTTCATTGACTTCATATGTAGAAATAAAACTGGAAATCCAGCACTGGAATGGAAAATTAAAAAAAAAAAGTTTGTGCTGAACTTCAGCACTGTTTCCTCTACATTTAGTTTCAACCGTTGTTTATTCAGGGATGAGGAGAGGAAGTCTGTTTCTTTCTCACATTTTTACGCCCTGGTCGCGTTCACACGCTAACACCTGTGAACGCCTCGGTAGGACGGTGCTACAGGGCCTCGCTCAGACGCCACTTTTTTAGGAAAATTAAGAAAATTCACCACTGCAGGCTGCACTCAGAAACCACAAAGTCACTCAGAAAAACTAAATAAACGTATCCCAACTTCCACGGAGCTGCAGCAACGTTTCAATGCCCCCACAAATAGATGACGTTTTTAGGAGTTCTGCAGGTTTCCAGAAAGCAGCTTTTTATGGAGACCCGACGTAATAACAAGCAAGTGCAATTTGACTGGAGGTGGATAGTCTGTCTGAGTCACGCTGTTGAGTTAAAGCTTTTCAGGACAGAGCAGAGTGAACAACGTGGCTGTGATATCTGAGAGCGCCGATGCAGACGTCCCCCCTCATGCACTTGTTAATGAATCGGAGCACGCACGTCTGCGCTTTCTGGAAAAAACGTGAATAACGTCTTTTTTTTCTCTTTTCCCCCCTCTCTCTCCATGCGTCCTCCGTGCCTGGCCTTGTTTTTGTTGGATATTTCCTTAATTCGAAAAGAAGAAAGATTGAAGGAGCAGGAAACAATGCATGACACCGAAAAAACCCATTGCACATCTGTGCGGCTAACGTGAAGGCCGAGCTGGAACCTGGAAATTCGGCGCTTCCGAGCGCCCTGATTCCCCCTCCAGTGTTTGCTCACTCGCCCGTGAAAATGCCAAAACAGACAAAAGATGAGCAAAGCACGGGCCGATTATTAGATCATATAGCGATGACGAGCAATGCCTAAGTACAGTTTTGAAGAACTTGCACTTTAGTCGGGTATTTCCACTCGATGCTGCGTTGGACTTCCACTGCATTTCAGAGGGAATTCCTATACTTTCACCACTTTATCTGACGGATGCAGATTTGTCACAATGGCTGGTACAGCAAGCTTTTTAAATACAACTCATAGTGAAAAGTGAAAGCAACAGATTTATTCTCTTATATACGAATAGTATGAAACTATAGGAAGTAGCAGCAAAACTTGGGTCAGGATCTGAGACCAGGCTTTTTCTCAAGAGCTGAATCTCATGTTCCTCATAAATTGATCTCATTAAGAGGAAGCAGACGAGACGAGAGGAGATCTTATTTGGAATTTTTCCTGACAGCGCCGTCACTTCCTGCTAAAGTAAACCAGTCAGTGAGAAATAAATAACAACAAAAATGTCCTTCCCCGTAAATTTACGGGAATTCTCTCCGGGGCGCGCGGCGGTTGCGAAACGAGCGTGAAAGCGGAGCGTCTCTGGCACCGAACACGGCGTTCCTGAAAGAATTCCTGGCATCGCTCCACGTGTCTTAAGCGATTAGAGTAAAATGTTTAGCCGACACACAACACGTGCCTATAGGGGGGTTTGGTTAAGGCCCGGGTTCGAGTTACTTCTTTTTTTTCTTTATGAAGAATGAGTCGTGCACTATCATGCAGGACTTTTTTTTTGTTTGTTTTGTTTTGTGGCTTCATTTCCACATTTCCATTTTTTGGCATGCACGTATGACACTTCCCATCATTTTCCCGAAAAACACACACACAAAGGGCGGCATTGACAGAAACACACACACACACACACACACACACACACACACACACACACACAGAGTGAGATAGGCTGAGCTACCAGGAAATTATTACTGGCTGATTGGTAATCCACAGAGAAGTGGCCTCTCTCGACCAACAAGGAAGTTCCAGTCTCGCCGCTTCCAACCAGCTGACGATAAAACGAGCGGTGCAGGTGCCTGTATCAGGTTTATATGATCTGGTGTAACTGAGCTGACAGGAATTACACTGACCCATACACCAGGAACCTTTCCTGCATATCTCGCCTCATCGGTCTCAGTTCCACTGTTTTCTACCTGATCAGAATTTTACGGCACGGCGCTGAACAGTAGTGTCGCCTCTTAAAGTTTAACGGGGGCCATATTTGACATTTTCCTGGGTTTTATTTGAAGTTTTGATTTCCCCGAGCAAGACGTGTCGGTTTTGTCCCGTTAGAAAATGAGACGATATTTACAGCAGTGGATGAAGTACTCAGATCCTCTGATTGAGTAACAGTACTCACTATGTCATTTTATAGTATTATAGATAATTAGTGATAGTACTGCATTATAATATTCATAGAAAGTAGTGTGACAATGAAAAGAGAAATTAATAATAGAATATTAGAGCATGTCACATAAATGTAGTGGAGCAGAAAGAACAATATTTTCCTCTGAAATTCAGTGGAATGGAAGTATGTGAAGTACTAAAGTGAAGTGAGCACTACTTTGAACTTTGAATAAAATAACACTGGACCTTTCAGTGAGCTGAAATTGATTTCGTGTTTGACGAAACCCCCACGATGGCAGATGACATTCGATATAAAAACAATATTTGCCGAGATGTTTTTTGGACTCCACCTGAACTCGGGGCTCGCAGGGTTCAGCTGTGCAAACACCGCGTTCCACGTTACTGCTAATTTCATCAAAAATCGGCAGAACACATCCAGCGTTCCTGCGAGGTTCCAACGCTCAGTGAAGCTCTGCTGCACCGAGCGGCTCCACAATATTTTGATGAATAACATTTTTTTTTTTTTTTTTTTTTGCTGTTTTTCACCAATCTTTCCCGTCGAGAGGTTTTGCTTTTTTCCCCCCTCGTACCCGGTGGGTTTACGGGAACCATGAGCTAAAGTAAATTTCTGAGTCAGTGTGGGAAAAGCTAAACAGCTGCTTCTCTCAGCTAAACAGCGGTTTAGACCAAAGATCGTGAGAGACCACGAGTCTCATCCACTGAACTCGCAAGAATCCACTCGACCTTGCATGTGAATGAAGCCGTAGAGATGGAGCCTGCCTGATGTTTGTGTCAGGGCGGAGTATTGTTGGACTGCAGTGGTGGAACGTAATTAAGTACATTTACTCAAGTACTGCGCTCAAGGACGGTTTTGTGGTGCTTGTATATGTATATTTCCATCTGAGGCTACTTTATACTACCACTAGTACGTTTCTACTCCTCAAAAAGGTTTGACAAAAAATGATATATTTTAATATTCTTTGTCTAAATGCATCATGCACTTTGTGTAAAACTGCTATAAAATGTGCAACGGTTCAAGCAATAAGGTCAAAAATGTCACGTGTAACTCTTCTAAAAAGAGATGCTGTCAACTAGTTTTATATTCTAGGTGAATTGAATATTTGAAAAGTATAATTATTTTGAGGTTACAGCATTTCACATTTCACAGAGAGCTGATGAAAGCTTTTAAAGGATATTTTAAAGTTTCTCATAATAAAGTATGATGCAGTATTTGGTATTTTAATTAGCTCCGCATTGATGAACTACATGAAAAGTGATTAAAATAAGTAGTAAAATCTACTATTTAATATAACATTATGAGCACTTTTGATACTATAAGTACATTTTTCTGAAAATACTCTGAACTAATATTTCTATTTAAGGATTTCTACTCATTATTGAGTTTTTTTTTCCCAGCATTTCTACTTTTATTGTAGTGAAGGAACTCCAACCTGCATTTAGAAACATCAAAACATGGACAAAAAGGTGATTTTCAGCTTTCTATTTCGAGCTGAATCTGTAAAGCTCCTAAAAATAAAAAAAGGAACACACACACACACACACACACACATGGACAGGCTACACACTCATACGCAGCCAAACCCGGCCTTTGCCAAGCCTCACACCAGGAGCCTCAGATGTTTGGCGGGGGCCCGCGGCGTGCTGCAGCAACACTGCAGGACGCCGCCTCGGCTCCGGGTCACATGGTTCGTCAACCACCTCGACCCCACCAGCCGTTTCAGGGTTGACCCCCTGGTTAAGTACACACACCGTCTTTGGTTTGTTTGTTTTATTTCTGTCGACTTGACGTCTGGGTGGTGGTGGCGGTGGTGGTGGTGGTGGTGGTGGTGGCGTTGGGAGGGGGAGGGGGAGGGGGGGGGCTCTTCCTTCCTAGCTCTAAGATCCCGCTAGATCAAAAGTGCTCGGAAAATTACAGCGCAGGGTGCACGCCGGCGAGCCCAGTCAGCGCGCTGTAATAACGAGCATAGTGGTTGCCATGGAGACGCGGGCCTCCTTTAGCGACTTACTGCCCCGTTTCCAGCGGCCCTGCAGGGGGGGGGGGGAGGTTTGCTGGATGCTAAATCCATGCCTCACAGTGATGATACAATAGAGTTCTGGGAACAAGTGGCCAGTTGTGAGGCTTCCCCCAACCCTGCCGGAGCCTGAATCACGCAACACCTGCATGACGCCGCAGGACACAGCTGCATTTACCAGCACACGTACTCAGCTGTCGCCTGTTTGTTCAGTCACTATGTGCTTGGGTATTTTCTTTTCATGCTTCTTTATACTTTTCTAAAGATGCAATTCATTAGTTCCTGTTCATACTAACTCACATGCACATGCAACGACATAATGATGAGTCTGTTCATTCTAATGACTTGTTAAGGATTAGTTCACTAACTTCCTGGCAGTTTGGCCTCTTACAAAACATCTGAATAGTAATATCTGCTTGTCATGCTTCAGACGTCAGTCCCCAAAGATGTGAATCCTGCTTCACATTAACTGCTAAACATATACTAACCCAGTGTTCCACAAAACAAATACTTTAGTAGTATCACAGATATTTGTCTGGTAATACTGCTAAACTTTCTGTAGGATAATGATTGCAGGACTTTTACTAGAAGGGTTGTAACATTCCAGTAGTGACACTTTCACTCTAGTAAATAGGTGGGTTTTTTTTTCCACCACCACATTTACCAAAACCCAACCAAAGGTTACAGAGCTGCTTTGTTTCTCATTTTCAGGAAGTGTCATTGTCAAAAAAAAAAAAAAAAAAAAAAAGCCACTGTCTTCTACTGATGAGTAATTGCTCGTTAAAGGAAGGCAAAGCTTGATGTGACACCACTGCCTGAAGTGAATGAATGTACAGTATCCACCTAAGGCGAATAGTGGTCATAGCTGAGTCAGCTGGGAGGGAAGGTGATGCACACACAGTCACCGGCCTGTTGCCAAAGATTAGGCTGTCCTAACATTACGAACCTGTGGTCACATTTCCTTTAAGATTACAAAGCACTAGATCAGGGAGAGAAACAAAAAGGGAAGGTCTCCAATTTCCACAGGAGTGAGGAAATTGGTCAGGGTGCAGCCCTAGACAAAAAAATCTATGATTTTTCAACACCGGATTCTACTGAACTGAAAAAAGTTAGATAAGGCTGCAATGAATATGATAGTAGCACTAAATAAGACATTAACAATAAGCTTTTTTTTTACTTCACAGTTAAATGTCATGTACATGTATCACGACCTATATATATATATGTATGTATGTATGTATGTATGTATATATATATATATATATATATATATGTATGTATATATTTATGTATGTATGTATGTAAGTATGTATGTATGTATGTATGTATGTATATATATATATATGTATGTATGTATATATTTATGTATGTATGTATGTATGTATGTATATATATATATATATATTTATGTATGTATGTATGTATGTATGTATGTATGTATGTATATATATATATATATATATATATATATATATATATATATGTATGTATGTATGTATGTATGTATATATATATATATATATGTATGTATGTATATATTTATGTATGTATGTATATGTATGTATGTATGTATGTATGTATGTATGTATGTATGTATGTATGTATGTATATATATATATATATATATATATATATATATATATATATATATATATATGTATGTATATATTTATGTATGTATGTATATATTTATGTATGTATGTATATGTATGTATGTATGTATACGTATGTATGTATGTATGTATGTATGTATGTATATATATATATATATATATATATATATATATATATATATATATATATATATATATGTATGTATATATTTATGTATGTATGTATATATTTATGTATGTATGTATATGTATGTATGTATGTATACGTATGTATGTATGTATGTATGTATGTATGTATATATATATGTATGTATGTATGTATGTATGTATATATATGAGTATTGACATCTGATGCTACTTTATACTTCCACTATACTGCATTTCATAGGGTAATATTCTACTGTATGTTTATAAATTATTATAATGTATTATAAATTATTATAGATATTATAAATTATTATAATATCTATATCAATTATATATAAAAAATATATATATAAAAAAACAAGATTTTGTGATTTTTTTACAATAAATATTAAATGGTGTAACCAAGAAAAAAAATTAAGTATTCACTATAAAACTAGTTAGATAGCATGTGTTTAGCATATTTTTTTTTTAGTTTTACAGTTACACCACATGGCAGTTTTGTCATTGTCCCACATACTGACTCTGAATGTTAAAGAGGAAGCGAACTTGAGTCTGTCAGAGGAAGAGAACTTTTTTTTATTGATATGACGTTAAATAAAAAGCAGATGGAAACCTGTTTCACCACCATCGGGGCTGCTTAGTCACATGTACATGACACAGTGAATAATATTTAATTGAGCACATGTTAACACATTAAAAAAAAACTCCTTCCTGTTTTTAATTTGCATTTCAGTGTATTACTACATGTTTATCCTTAAATGTGCTTTTTTTTTTGTAAATGTCACCACAATGAAACAGTTGCCAGCTGTTACTACTGGGAAATAAAAGCCATAATAATGTGCAACGCAGTTTCCCCTCAAAAAAAAAAAAAAAAAAAAAGTGGCGCCCTCTATGGGGAAGTGTAGCTTCATCTGCTGCTTACTGAGAATTTCTCAGAAACCGATTACACAGTCCCAGCTAAGACTGAATCATTAGCTCGTACTTTAAAGCGGAACTGTTACACAAAGAGAGAGAGAGGGAGGAACACAGGCGGTGACGAGCAGCCCTGATTAAACAGCTGCTTTACAAAACATCTGATTAAACAGATGTCCTTTTTTTTTAAATCAAATATTGTAATCTAGAGATTAGACGCGACTGCAAAGCGTACGGAGAAGTAGCCGCGGTTACAGGTAAATACAGAGGAGGCTGTGTGAGTGGGGGAAGGGGGCGGGGAGACGGGGGAAGGGGGCGGGGAGATGGCGGAAGGGGGCGGGGACTTTAGCAGAATCCTGGGCTTATTTTACTGGAAGGGGGCGGGGCCAGAGGCGAACCCAGCGCCGCTCCGGCTTCACTTTATAACTCGCGGCGCGCGGCGGCTCTCACTCAGCTCCACGCAACGCCGAGACTTTACGACCTCAAGTTCGTTTGCCAAAGAACTTTAAGAGCTTTTTTTCTATTATTAACTATTATTATTAATCGGTTTTGTTTGCGTAAACCGATCTGACAGGCGCTGGACAAACTGTGAACATCCTTTTTTTCCGCTTTTACGCAGCGCCCGCAACACTTGGATTACATTTCAAGGAGTTTGGAGAAACGTTGAAGGTGAGGATTGGTGTTTTTATTTCACTTATAATGTAGCCTGTGCGTGTGTGTGCAGCTGGAAGCTTTATGTGTTTCATATATTTCTATGTAAATATAACCGGGTTCCATCAAACTGAGGTATTTTGGTTCGGTGACGCCGGTCATGCAAATTTCGCAATCGGGATTACGTTGTCTTTACTGGAACTGACCGTGGTGCCTGAGTCCCGAGGGCAAATTACACGAAATAAAAAAATCCCCCCCCCCACACACACACACACCCGAAGGTTGCCAAACCTTAAATTGGAGGATTTTTAATGAAGTTCTTTTATAATAATATACGAGATGCGAACAACTTTATGTGGACGACATAAGAAAGGGCACTCAGGAGCATTCCTCCTCCTCCTCCTCATCATCATCATCATCTGGGCCTGATTAACGTGATGTACAGAACTTGCACATCTGGAAAAATAAGCAACGTTTCCATCTGAGCTGTGAGACTATTTCATTAGAGCTGAGTGTTCTGTCAGTGTGAAGTTAAACTTTGACATATCTGCTGGTGGCGGATGAGATGCACACATACTTTACTGATGTCAACCAAAGAAAGTCAAAATAGTACTAAATACTACTACTACTTGTTTTGATCAGTAACTACATGTGAGAGCATTTTTAGATTAATAGTAATAGTCCTGCATCATGATATTTAACACATATAGAGACTAGAATATGCATGGCAGGATACTAGATGATGTAAATGTGCTCTGTTTTTGCATGTTTCCCACGCTCATCTCTCCTCCCCTCTCTTGTGTCTTCAGGTGTTTCACTTCCAGACGGACTGAAAGCCGCAGCCCCTCGCACCCGGACCCCCCGCGTGCCCCCCCCTCGTCTCCTCTCCGCTGGTCTCCGTGGCGCCCCGTGCCCCCCCAGGCTGCCTAGAGTGCGGCCACAGCGCCATGGTAACTCACAGCAAGTTTGACAACGCAATGAGCAGCGGCCTCTTGGACTCCAACATGCGGCTGCCTCACCGTTACAAGACGTTCGCCTCCAAGTCGCAGTACCAGATGGTGCACGCCACGCTGCACAAGCTGCAGGAGAGCGGCTTCTACTGGGGCCCCATCAACGGGAAGGAGGCCAACGCCATGCTGGCGTCGGAGAGCGCCGGCACCTTCCTCATCCGGGACAGCTCCGACAACCGGCACCTGTTCACGCTCAGCGTCAAGACGGCGTCGGGCACCAAGAACCTGCGCATCCAGTGCGAGACGGCCTCCTTCTACCTGCAGACGGACCCCAAGAACATTCAGTCCGTGCCCCACTTCGACTGCATCCTCAAGCTGGTCCACTACTACATGCCTCAGAGCAAAGGGAACAGCCGCACTGGGAATATTTACTACATCTACTCCGGCGGGGAGAAGATCCCCCTGGAGCTCCTCAGACCTCTGTCCTGCAGCTTGTCCACCCTGCAGCACCTGTGCAGGAAAACCGTCAACGGACATTTGGACATTTCAACTAAAAGAGACCAGCTCCCTCACCCCCTGAGGGAGTTCCTCCAGGAGTACGACGCTCCCATCTAGAGGGGGGAGCCGGAACCGATGCTCGCGGGGTGGGCAGAGACTTAAAAGAAAAAGAGTCGAGAGCCCGGAGATGAGCTTGTCCAGAGAGGAGCGGGTTCTGGTCAAGATGTGCACGGTGGGTCTCGCTGCAGGAGTGGGCCACGAGTCTCTTGAAGGTGCACGTTCAAGGACTAATTCACACGAGGAGAGAAGAGAAAAGCAGAAAAGAGAAGGCCAAGGGAGAGAGACCAGCGCTGTAATCTTAACCCGGCGTGCCTCTCTGCCTCACCGATGACGTACGAGTTACTGAAAACCGAGGTGAGGCTCAGTCAGCTGTCTGCAGGCTGATGACACACAGATTCCCTCCGCCGCCGCTGCTGCTGCTAACCAGCGTACCAGGAAAAAAAAATCCATTCATTAAAAGCCAGACTGGCCTTCGTGAACATTTTTTTTTTTTTTTTTCGCTGACGTTGGATGATAATCTTACCGGGATCTCTCACCAGCCAAAAAACAAAAAAATCGGAAACTTGAGTTGACAGCTGTGGCTGCACATGAGAGGACAGATCCTGTAAGACGTTTTTGGTTGGAGAGGAAAACGTGTGTCCGATACTCCGGTTCAGAGCAGTGGTTCCCAACCTGGGAACCCCCATCACAGGGGGTCACAACAATAGGATATAGAAAAAAACACCAAATTGTGGTTATTCGCTTGTGGATTTCACCTCAAATAAAGCTGGAGTTGCAAGATTAAGATTCATCAGCAGCTATTTTGATTAATGAAGACGATTATGTTAGAGGGTCACAGCCCAAATAATAATAATAATAAAAAGAAGGGTTGGGAACCACTGTTTTAGAGGAAGGATTTCATGCCAAACTTGCCTGAGCTAGACAACAGTTTGTTGGAAGCCCAACGTGACTGAATCCTACGGGGTCTTACTTGAGACAAGAAGAAGAAGAAGAAGAAGAAGAAGAACAGAGCTGAGCTGTGAAGACAACACGGCATCAGTGGTTAAAGGAAAAATACACCAAAAAACATGTGGTCGTGTTTGTGGCACAGACAGGATGGTCCCTGCTTCCAAATGAATGTATTAACTATGGTATCGCTCTCCTCCCCTAGTGAGGAGAAGAGCTCTAATATATCTTATTTGACTGTGTTGTCCTTAAAACGATGTTTACATGAGTGAAGATGAAATGGTTAATCTGTTGTTTTTTAGTTTTTTTGTTTTTTCTTGTGCTGTCTTTTATAAAGATGTACTTTTTTGCCAGCCAAACCTCTGGCTGTGGATGCTTGAAGATATTTGAGAAGTTTGACGAAGCAAGCAGACTGATACGACTTTGCACTTATTTATATTCGTATGAACATTTCAGTAATTTATAATAAAGAGCACTATTTTTCTATGACCCCAGATCTCCTCTGTTTCATTTGTTTTCTGCTTAAAACTGGTACATTACCTCACGTGCATCAATATTTGAGTTAAAAGGGAAATGTTGCACCTTCTACTACACATTTCTACACATATCTGACATCTTTAGTTCCTTTTCAGAAGCATATATTTATATTTTAATATAAACCTAACGCACTATTTATGCACTAGATCTTATTTAACATTTTCAGTAACATCCCCCACTGGTGAAAATAGTATTTACATGTGCTGAGTAAACCGTGGGTGGCATAGACGTGGATGTTCTCAGTATTTTGTCTTTAGGAGTTTCTCTTTCTTTCTAAGAGCCGCCTACTGCCTCGACGCCAGATAAGGGAAACACTTAACACACATTTTCTCAACGTGTTATCGATGCATGGTCACCTATAGGAGATTAGAGCAGAATATATGTGCAGCTGCACTTTTTTTTCTCTCCACCTCTAACAAAGAAGTCGAGCTGCCGGGCTTCTGCAGAAGTGCGAGCTTTTTCCTGAAGTGAGTCACCAGCTGTTAACATGACCTAACATGCTTTTACATGTAGAGTGATGCAGCAGTCTGCTTATCGGGAACGGCTCTTACAGAGAATTCTCAGAAGAATTCTCAGAATTGTCCTCCGGCCTGTAAATAAACACACACACACACACACACACACACACACACACACACACACACACACACACACACACACACATGCAGGTAAAAGGATGTCAATGTGTACTTCAGCGCGCAGGAATTCAGAGACAAGTTGCACATGTTAATACCTTATCCTGTAATCAGGCGACTCCCTGGAACAAGGCGTTCTTAAGTCGAACCACAACAACGCGCCGCGTCCGTTCACCTGCTCGTGACCGAACACAAAGCGGCGCCGCCGACAGACGGCGTGAACCGACTCGGCCTCGGCTAATCAGGAAATTCTCCCAGAAGCAGCTGCACTACAGTGAGAGTTATTTAGAAAGTATCCCACGCTTCAGGGAACTAGGAGAAAGAAAAGCTGCCTGGTTTTCATCTGTGCTTGAGTTCTTATGTTCTTCTTGGAATCCCACAGGCTTTTTCTTTAGTTCCGCTTTTTCCAACAGAAAATTGTTTAATTTGTGTATTTTTTAACCTTTTGACCTGTTAACATTCCACTGGATCAGCCTGTGACACACTGAACTAATATCAGGCCTGAAATCAAAAGCAGGTGTAGCTGAATTGTAAACATGACCTTGTTACCACTAATCAAATATGACGTACTGCCGACAAGTTAAATGAATCGTCACACATGCACTTCGACCTTTTAAGTCTTCTGTTATAACATTTTACTTTCGGGTATGCGAAAGCAAAACAAGTGAAAAGTCCTTCCTCCCCCCCAAAAAAGGGCGAGTGTTGAAAGGCTGGTGTTGTGTTTGGGGCCCTGTTTAACAACTCCAAAACATGCTGCATAAGATTGATTTAAGGCTTTTGTAATCCTAACGTATACACGGCCGTGCACCGGCGACATACTGCTACGACATTTATAGGGCTGCATCAACTGGTGCTGACAGCACCCCGAGATTCCAGATAAATCTATTTAAAATTCCTCTTATTGGACTGAACGGTTTATTTATTAGAAGTTAACGAGGAGTCAGTGTTCTCGTAAAAAAAAAAAAAAAAGAAGCATGAAATATTTCCATATTTGGTGTAATAACAATACTTTACGGTCATTTCCATATCTCGTTACCTTCATAAAATGTTACAGTCTGCTTTGTGGCAACAGAAACCACACAAGTGCTTTACTGCATATTGCTAATAAGGTCTTTAGATGTAAAGAGGAGGAGGGGGGAATGGAAATATTTAGCTTCTCGTATAGTTTTTACGCGTGCAACTGTCAAATAAAGATCACACCGATTCACAGTGTGACACACGGAGGGAGGCTGCAGTCAGGGATGTGATGGATGATGAAGCGATGGAACGGGAATCTGCTAAAACCTCCACATCCAGGAAGACCTGCTCCCACAGCACTCGGTTTCAGAGAGGTCATTTAGTGCTCTGTGAGGGGCCCCCAACAATTCTGTTTTCATGCACAGTGTGTGTGTGTGTGTGTGTGTGTTAAATATGGCCGCATTCAAATTCCACACGCCATGGTACCATTTACAAACGTGTTGCTGCAAGCTGCAAGCAGAAAGATAAGATAAGATAAGATAAGACTTTATTGATCCCATAACGGGGAAATTTGGTTGTTACTGCAGCTTACAGAGTAAAGAAAAGAAAAGAAGATAAAAGCTATAAAAAATAAAAATACACAACACTATGTATAAAATTCGTAGAATTTGTTGATCAGCATACACAGTATGCATTATGGACATAAGAATGGAGAAAAAATACTAATAAATAGTAAGAAAAAAGTATGCATAAGCAAAGCATATATAAATACATACATGCACGTACATACCTACATACATACACATACACACATATTTACATATTTGCATATATATATACGCACATACCCACATGTACACATACATAGCTAATGCATACTTAAGGTGCAGGGTGTGTGTAGAGTGTACAAAAAGTTTTTGGGTTCTGGAAATGTTTATTGAACGTTCCTGCACGGCATTCTCAAGCTGTTAGCGAAGGTTCTTGGATGTAAAACAAATGTTTTACATTTTCATGGTTGCATGTTTATCCTTGATGCTCCCTGCGTATTAAAACATCAGTTTTTTTTTCTTTCTCTCATAAAATCAACATTATTGTTATGTTCTTGGAGAACAAAAACATTTGCTCTACGTTCTGAGAACAGTGTGGTGAAGGTTATGTACAGAGACCAGCCAGGAAACTCAGGGGAAACAACAACATTACTTCATGTGGTCGTGAGAACGTTGTGGGAATGTTACCTTCACCAGAAAAAACACTCATAGCAGATTTCACCGAACAGAGATAGTTGTAGTTACTTGGCCTTTTGTTGTGACACACAATTACATTCCTGCAGTGCTGTTGCTCAACGCTCCGGCCCCTGATCGCTTCAGTAGAGCTCTATTAAAAGCACTGTGGCCTCTCTGTGGCTCTGCAGAAATTCTCTGGTAGTGGCGCCGTGTGATTCTAGAGAAGCGCTGCAGAGTCAGAGCGCCTGGCGCCGCGCCACGCTACGCCCCCGACCTGTCGCTGCGTCTGCTGTCACCAACATCTGAACCATACCTGCAGGCCCACGCACGCGCTCAGACGCGTCGCGCTGACGGAGGGGGGCCACCATATTGTTTTCTTTCCTTTCTGCAAAAAACACATGTTCATGCTCATTTTCATACGATATGACCACAGTCAAACCATTACTGCATTTCTGTTTACGATATGTAATAAAAACAGTTAAATAAAGTTATTTCAATTTGCAGTATTAGGTGGTTTACTGTAAAATAAAAATGAATTAAATACTGTGATTTAATTTGCATTTACAGCATTGGATGATTAATTGTACAATACATAATAATGAAATGCTGTGATTTCAGGTGAAATAACAGTATTAGGTGATTTTTAGGTGATTTAGTTGATTCCCTTTAATATTATACAGTAACTGTTTGACTACTCTCATTTTCTACAGTAATACTTTTTATTTAAATGGGATTTATTGTAAAATACAGAGCAATCTACTGTAATGATAGTATAGTTTTTATTTACAGTATTTACAGTAACTGCAGATTTCACATTAAAGTTTTACTCTGATCAACTCTATGTTACATTTACATTAAGTTGAAAACCAAAGTGTTCGTATAGAAATGCAACCATTTTTTTCCATCCTGACTCTGTTGTCGTGTCAGATTGAGGATGAATTTCATGGATTCCATCTTAAAGTCACACATTTGTCGATGTGTCCACAGACAACAAACTCAAATATAAGCGACCACACTTGTCAAAAGCATCATTTCACGTCTACTGTTTTACATCAATCCTTGTTTTTTTTCACATTTTTAGTTTAAATAGATTTAGAATGTGGCCACGACAAGTGTCAGACTTCATTGACATCGTGGTCTATTGAAATTTAATTTAACATTTACTTATATACGTATATGTATAATCATATTTTTACATTTAATTTTTTCGATTCAGGACTTTAACTTCTACTTTTACTTGAACGCTATAATAACACACATTACTATACCACATTCTAGGTAAATGCCCCACAATGTTCTAAGAATGTTTGCCCAACATAACTTCTCAGAATGTTTAGGTGACCTATCAATAACATCGTTCTATGTCATAATTCTTGCCAACTTCAATAAATGTCCCCAGGACCAAAAACAAACATTACGCCAAAATTTTGAAAAAACAAATTGGCATGCTGGGAACATAAAAATTGACTGATGCAATGCAAGGCAGAGTTTAGAAACATGGCACCTGAAGAGCAATTTATGCAAAACATGTAGGTTTATAAAAAAAAGAGCTTTAAGTAGACTTTTAAAGGAAGTTAATGAGGTCAGACCGCAGCACGTTTAGTCTAGACTGCATGAACTTCTGGCACGGCCGTCATGTTGTAACCTCTCACACATAAGTGCCGGCACATATGGGAGTAAAGAAATCACAAATGTATGCACATGCACATAGTACAAGGTCAATCTGTGCTCATCTGACATTCTGAGATGTGAGATTTCGTGTCCAAACTAACTCTGACATGTTGGTTTTCTGTAAATTACAGCCTCAGGTGCTGCAGAAAGCTGCGGATCGATACTCAGTATAAGGGCTGAAGTGTCCTGTGGTCATTTGGCCTTATTTGACTCAGGCACGTGCGTACGTACGGCGAGCCGACACCCCCCCCACTTTTTTTTTTCTCTGGAGGGAACGGCGAAAAACTCCCGCCTCCCGCTCGTCTTTCCAGTCCCTCAGTCTGTTTACAATTCCACAACTGCCGGTTGCCATGGCGTCGTCATCAATGAGCTCCAGATGCCAGATATCAGAGTCAGCCGGGGGGGGGGGGGGACGGTGAGTCACCGTGGCCCTGCAGGTCCCGCCCTCCCCGGGCTGCTCTCCCGTCACGCTCCTCCTGTTCCTCCTCCAGGCCTCCACATTTACTGTTAGCTCTCCATTCCTCCATTCCTCCATTCCCCCCCCCTCCTCAGCTGGCTGTGGCGTTGTAAACCTCACACTTCCACCGCCGCGCTGCCCGTCACACCTGACGACCCCCCCCCCCCTCCCTCGCTGCCTTCCTTATAAGTTAGATCCCTGCTCTGCTCTGCCTCAGGTCCGGCATTTCCAAGAATTGAGGAAAAGCAGATGTGGCAGGAATATGAGGGAACGCTACGAATTTAGAGCCTGAGAGACGGTGCATGGGTGCTCCTGGCTGGACAACTGTTCCTTAAACAAGCTCCGCTGTTTTAGTCTCAGCGCACAGGTTTTAAAGGAAGTAATACTCACACAGGACAGGAAAAAACTAAAGTTTAATGCAGCTAACAGGCCAGAGGTGGATAAAATACTCCTTTGAGGAAAAGTGGAAAAAATGGAAAAACTGTTATCATAGCAATACTCATTAATAAATACATTACATTACATTATATATCTATATATATATATATATATATATATATGAATTGAAATGATTATTAAGTAAAAGTCAACCAAAGTCAATTTACTTAGTATCTATACTTATTTATACTATATATATATATATATATATATATATATCCTTTCAAATAAATGCATACCAGATTTAAAAAAGAAAAGATGCCACCATTTAATTTTATGAAGTTATTAATCATATGATATTATATATATATATATATATATATATATATATTCTCTCTCTCTCTCTCTCTATATATATATATATATATATATATATATATATATATACACATATATGAATTAAAATTATTCTTAAGTAGAAGTCAACCAAAGTCATATATATATATATATATATATATATATATATATATATATATATATATATATATTCTCTCTCTCTCTCTCTCTCTCTCTCTCTATATATATATATATATATATATATATATATATATATATATATATATATATATATACACATATATGAAATAAAATTATTCTTAAGTAAAAGTCAACCGAAGTCAATCTACTTGATATCTATACTTATATATATATATATATATCCTTTCAAATAAATGCATTACCAGATTTAAAAAAGAAAAGATGCAAGCATTTCATTTTATAAAATTCTGAATTGTATTATATATTATATTACTTTATGTAAACATACAGTACAATATTTCCCTGTGAAATGCAGTGCAGTATAAAGTAGCATCAGATGCTGATACTCATAGAACTCATTTACTCTCCTCCTCTGCAGTTCACCACATGGAAACTAGCTGCCACCATGTCATGCTCATAATGAGTGTGGTGCAATTCTCTGCTTTTCCAAAAGTAGTAATTTAGCACACATGTTGTCGGTTGATGGAATCGTGTAGCGACGCTTTGAGTCATCGGTGTTACTCCTACAGTATGTCCCCCGTCGCGGTGTGAAAATCTGCCTCCAGTTTTACTGGAAACCAGCAATATGTGTACCAACAGGCCACTCTGAGATAATCAGATTTCCTCCGTAATCTGATCCGTACCTACACCTCGCCTGCTTCAGCCCGTGCTGCTGCTGGTGCGAGCACTCGCCCTCTTTGAATCACACTGGAAGCAGAATTAGGTAATGATGTGAGCTAACAGTTTGACAGGTGGGAGTCACATTCAGCACATTGTCGACAGCCGCGTGCGACTAGACGAAGCTGGTCGCTTACAATCTCTGTGATCTCTCCGGTTTTTGTCTTTCACTTCATGAAAGCAGCGGTTGAAAGTAACCGGAAACATTTAATATTTGAGTATATACACTTTTTTATATTTCACTCCACTACATTTACCTGACAGCTTTAGTTAGTTGATGCAAATTCGACATAATACTATAATAATATTCTTCTATTTAAATGTGTTATAGACTTTCTATGAATTGTGCTATATAACATGTATTCAACAAACATACAATACACTTATATATATGATAATGATAAGATAAGATAAGATAAGATAAGACTTTATTGATCCCACAACGGGAAAATTTGCTTGTTACTGCAGCGTACAGAGTAAAGAAAAAGAAAATAAAAGCTAAAGAAAATAAAAATACACAACACTATGTACAAAATTTGTAGAATTTGTTGATCAGCATACACAGTATGCATTATGGACATAAGAATGGAGAAAAAATACTAATAAATAGTAAGAAAAAAGTATGCATAAGCAAAGAATATATACATACATACATGCACATACACACATATTTACATATTTGCATATATGTACGCACATACACACATGTACACATACATAGCTAATGCATACTTAAGGTGCAGGATGTGTGTGTAGAGAAAAGTGACGAAATATATGATACGATAATATATGATATATAATATGATAATAGTATTTTATATGAATCTACCCAAATTATCTATCTGCTATTGAGTATTTTTTAGTATTTAAGTGCTAATGTATAGGATTAGAGTACCACTTATTGAGATATATTGCTGACGTATGCATGCAGAGAGTTTTCCTTCCTATTTTTAATTTCCAGAAACTCTAACTACAGTTGGAGTTATTGTAATTGTGAAGCAAGCGAATGTAAACAATGTCAGCTGAGGAGAAATCCCTACCAGTCCCGTTGCCGGGAAAACACCCTCTGAGTCACCGCTGCGAAATGGCAGGAGGCTGCGTGCAGCAGGAGGCTGCGTGCAGCAGGAGGCCGGCCCCGGCCTGAAATGACATATTCATGGCCCGTTTTCTGAACAAGAAACCGTGCGAACAGAGGCTTTCATTGGTTACAAGACGGGGATAAACACAGAAGGCAGCCGTGGAGTATTACGAGCTTTGTGAAAAATGCAATCAAATCAAATAACACTGAACAGATAGTGTAAGACGGAAAAAATGTGGCACAGGCCTGTTGCTGCGCAGCAGCTCTGGTGACAGCCTGACTCACTTCCCCGATCGCTGTGCGTGATGGGAAACACTGCAAACAAATGCTGTTTCCCTTTGCTATCCTACATGCAAAGACATTTTACATAAGCAAAACCCCAGTGCAACAATTTAACTAAAGTCAATAAGCATTAGCAGCAAACTTTACTCAAAAGTAAAAGTACTATTTCTGCCCTCTGACTGATGCTTTACTATATGACGTCATTAGATTAGATTGTTGATTCTGCTGCATGGACCTGCAGCATTTTCTGTAGCCGCAGGAGGTGGAGCTGCTTTGAGCTGCTTTACTACTACTACTAGTAATAATAATAATAATACTAGTACATAAGTGCAGTGGTTTCCAACCTCATCCAAAGGATCAGTTGTAAGATAAATAATACGGAGGGAAAAGTTTTCCATTTTCAGACTTTCTCCTCTAATCTGTGATTTTTGGTGAATATTTGTTGAAATGTGGGAAGTTTAGTGGCGAAAAATCCGTATTCAGTCAACAAATGCAGCCCAACTACAAACTGTTATGGGGTGAGACACCAAAATACAACGGGTTGTACGGCTAAAAATGTCGAGGAGTGGAAATACACAAGTAGCATCACACGTAAATACCCAAGCAGAGTACAAGTCAACATTGTACTGTAGAAGTACATACAGTACTTTGTTATTTTCCACCACTGGCTGCAGGAATACGCTTGTCTCTGTTGTTGCATGTATTGGAAAACCTGTTGGGGGGGGCGGGGGGGGAATAAACCGGCCACTGGAAAACATTTTTTTATGAATCATAGACGTTTTATTTTAATACTCGTCCTCTTCCATAAATAATCTAACTATTTGTATGCCTGGTTTTGTATGGGAGTGGAACGTCTACTACAGTATATGACACCCTGTATTTGTGTGTGTGTGTGTGTGTGTGTGTGTGTGTGCATGCCTTACACCAATGAGTGTGTCAGGCCTTTTTTTGGAACAGGGTGTGTCTGTCATTGAGCTGCAGAACGGTGACGCAGCTGGTAAATCCGTCACGCTTACGCCAATGCTCTCCCCATTCTTTGTGCAACATCGATTGTCATCATCATCATGGCAACCAAATAACAATATTTATCCGTGAACTGTATGTTTACTGCGCATTCATTCTTCTTCCATTACTCAAACGCGGGATTTGACTTTAATAGCAGCGCTTATATACACTGTGGAGAGTGAATTGAGGTCTTGAAGGCTTACAATGTGCCTGTGATAATACATTAGTAAAAGCAGTAGCATCAGTTCTGCACATTAAATGGAAGCAAATACAGGAAATTCTTGTGAAATCAGATAGTAGTGCAAGTGTACTTTTACCCAGAAGTACTCAAGTACTTTCATTTATATTTTAAGGAGCTCCTCTACTGATGTAACGGGCTATAAATACTGATCAGACAGACACTTTTAGTTGTGTAAATAAGAAAAAACATCTTTGCTTACAAAACACCCACATTTCCCCCAGGGGGGGGGTCTGCCACTCCTACACCTGTCTATCATGCCGCGGTGCATACCAAACAGAAAGTAGCAGCTGCACACATCATGCAGCAGGCGTGACACGAGTTCTGCAGAAATTTCCTTTGAAATTGACTTCTGATGAACAGATAAAGCTACGGTGTACTCTGCCTCTTCTGGTGTGTAAAGATGCCTAATGAGAGTTAGAGATATGCAACACACAGACATTTCATGAAAGTGCTAACGAATAATGATAAGAAGGAATACAAATAGTTAAAAAGTACTTAAGTATACTTAGTGTAATAATGATAATACTGTGATACTTTACTATATGCTATTGCTAGTTCTTCTGCATCTGTGCATCTGTTCCTGGTGTAGCTGCAGGATTCTAGGTAGTTTAATCTGTTTAATTCAGATTAATTGACACTATATAGGCCTACATGACTATTGCATTGGTTCCCAACCTAGGGGTCGGGTCCCTCCAAAGGGTCACCAGAAAAACCAGATGAGGAAAGAAGAAGAAACTAAGTTCTGTTTTTACTTTTTTGGACATTTTGTCTGTTCTTTCACTTAAGGCTTTGTAGAGTTTGGACCACACACTTAGCAGTTTTGTGTTTAGAGTTTTGAGGAAATCGAGCCACTGTTTCTGGGAAAGGTGTTTAAGTGTTCTGTAAAATGATTTACATAAAAACAAATCTGAAACGCCTGTAATGTGTGAGCTCATAAAAGCAGATAAAATGTCAGAAGAACAAACTGTTGGATATAAAACAGTTCAAAGTGCAACCTATGAGAAAGTGCACACATAAAAAACGATACTACAACAAGCACACTTAA
This sequence comes from Eupleurogrammus muticus, assembly GCA_036785175.1. Lineage (NCBI taxonomy): Eukaryota > Metazoa > Chordata > Actinopteri > Scombriformes > Trichiuridae > Eupleurogrammus > Eupleurogrammus muticus. The sequence goes on from JAYKQN010000011.1 coordinate 3,926,554, forward strand.
ACTGGAATGACATTACAACACCATATATAATGTAAAATAACATAAAAAGGACATACGAAAGCGATGTGATAATGGAAAAGGGAAAAATTACAGTAAGTGAAGGCCTTCTTGTAAAAGTGAGTTTTACATAGGCCCTAAAAAGCTGCCGTGGAGTTTCACACTGAGAAGAAGGTTTTTCCACAGCAAAGGGGCTGCGACCCAAAACGTATGGTCACCACGTATGTGTTTCAGTCTGGAACGGCCTAAAGTTCCTTAATCAGCTGATTTCAGAGGCCTGGCGGAGCTTTAACGGGTAAAAATACTTTAATGTAACGTGCAGCCACAGCATGGATAGTGTTTTAGGTAATCTGGTGTTGCTGTGTGTGTGTGTGTGTGTGTGTGTGTGCATGTGCAGGCTGTTCTCATTCAGTGTTTTGGTAATTACTCCTGTGAAAAGTAATGCACTCCTGATTTGTATATAACCCATGAAATGAGACCACTGATGTCTATTAACTCAGTGGCCTCATTTTGAGGTGGCGGCTGGAATATTGAAAAAGCAACACAAACTACTATTATTTACTATTATTCATTTTTTAAAGTTTTACTGATAACTTTAACCCAAACCATGCACGTACCCTCAACCTAACCTTCATTCTCACACCATAACATCACATGACTATGATATAGATAATTAACACTGTTATGTCTCATACAAGGGCGACACGGTGGTGCGGTGGGTAGCACTGTTGCCTCACAGCAAGAAGGTCGCAGGTTCAAGACCCCCTTGGGCCTGGGTCTGGGGCCTTTCTGTGTGGAGTTTGCATGTTCTCCCCGTGTCTGCGTGGGTTTTCACCGGGTACTCCGGTTTCCTCCCACAATACAAAAAACATGCTCAGGTTAATTGGTAAACTCTAAATTGCCCATAGGTGTGAGTGTGAGAGTGAATGGTGTGTGAATGGTGTGTGTGCCCCACGATTGGCTGGCGACCATCTGGGGTGTATCCCTGCCTCTCGCCTTAACGCGCTGGGATAGGCTCCAGCAGACCCCTGCGACCCCGAAAGGGAATAAGCGGGATAGACAATGGATGGATGGATGTCTCATACAGAGGTTAGAAAAGTCCATAGCAACCACCATAGCAACCGAAGAATCCTGTAATAATCCTTGAAATTAGTGACAAAATAAAAGTCATATATTTACTGAATGTTATATAAAATATATGATATGGAATATAATTATATAAAATGAAGAAAAATATTAGAATATTACATAAAATGCACATTATCCACTGAGAATAATAGGAATGTTTTATAGGATTGATGTCAGAAGATATTTGTAAGATTTATCGTGGACAATATTATCTGTAATAGCCTATTGGAAAATGTGCTTTTTTGTTTTCTTGAGGTACAAAACATGACACAAAAATAATTATTTCTAATCAATCTCATAACACAAATAGAAAAATAAAAAATAATATTTTCACTTAAGTTTTTATTTATTGATTTACTTATTTATTTATATTGATATATATTATTTATTATTTATTTTTTTAGCCTATTTAAAAAAAACGAGTTTATTAATTATCTTTACAATTTGCATTTATGTAACATCGTATTATTTTCTGTCTTTGTATTGAAAAAAATCTGAAATAACTAATAATAAAACTAATTAAGGTTCCGGCGTCACGTCGCACGTCACCTGGTCACGTTACGCCGTGACGTTGACTTCACGCGCAGGTTGATGAACAGCGAACAGACGTTAATTAACATCAGTTAATTAGCAGAAGTTAATTAGCAGAAGTTAAATTAAGCCACGTTTTTATTGTAAATCTCAACGTGGACATTCGGAACCGGTTTAAGGAACCAGCATCACGTGGCTCGTGGCCAGAGCTCGTGCGTCTGGAGCACGAGAGGAGGCTCCACTCATCACAGAGAAGCATCTCTGCTAATTAAAGGTAAGTTTACACTGTGCAATGACAGGACGGTTTAAAGTCACACTAGAATGTGAAGTCATTTTATTCTTTGTTGCATCACATTCTGTCTATGTCCACAGTCATCACCTTTTATATTGAAATAATTATTAAATATAATATTCTCAGCATTCTATGCAAGCTTGATGACATGACTTAATCCACTATTTTAATATGGTGATTATACTCTTTCTGTTGTCAAACCGTGAGGACGGGAACATTGTTTTATATATTTTTCTCTGAAAAGTACTCAAAATAGAATATTTGCTCCTCGTCTTGAATGTTTCTCTCAGGGTTATTTAACTGGCCTGGTCTCGGGTTGTGGCTGCTGATTGGCTGGTGTAGTCACATGGAATCAAGTGGTGGTTGTGTACATGTTTGTGGGCCCGTAGCGTCACTAGTGAGTCCTTAAACCCTCAAATAGAGGCTGAAGACACCCCCTCCCTTGGGTTTTGTTGCTAAAACTGCGTGGAAACATTTAGAGTTTTTTTTTTTTTTTTTTTTTTTTTATAAATAACGTGTGTTGCAGAACCAAACCACTCGCTTTTATGGCGGGGGCGGTGACCTCCGGTGACGTGCACGAGTTGTTTTGAAGCTGGAAAAGGGAACGAGCAGCCCTTCCGGTGAGGCATGTCCTCGTATGTGTTGTCAAGACAGTGTTTTCCACCCTGTCCAAGCCTTTATCCTGCATTTAGATGATTCGCGTTGTCTGCTTCTGCTGGACTGATGCTGCCTTCTAATGGTGAGGATGTTAAGAATGAGCAGCATTTCTGTTGATAATTCTACTGCTTGCAAAGTGCAAAAAACACCCAGTGCATTAACGTGTGTCTGGTAAACTCAGAAACAAAAACTTTATGTTCCTCTTCTTTCCCTCTGTCATTTAAAATAGGGCATTTGCCTTTATCCTGGCCAGAGGTCAGCTGGAAATAAATGTGGGCTGAACATCTGCAATTTTTAGGGAAGTTGGCATAAATCCAGATAAAATGGAACAGCAGATGAGGAGCGACCGCATCTAGTTTAGCAGGGGCAGGGTCAAGAGGGTGATAATAAAGCCTCTATATTATACAGTGTATAAGATCCTTTTCTGATAGTATTTTTTTGCTGACCAAAAAAAAGCGTCATTTGTGGACGGTGCCTTGCAGTTTTTGCGTCAACGTGATTAATTTGCTCGAACATTTGAATAAGCCCCACAGATCTCTGTGCATTTATCCTGACATGTTGGACCATGGCTCAGGCCTGTCGATGGAAGGATAATAAGGTGGTGTGTCACGCTGAGTCAACCAGTGTATTAAACTACTGGAGGAAAGTAGCTCACCTGCTTTCATGTTTGGTGTGTTGAACACTTTGCCTCTTTTTTCAGTTTCTGCAGTTTTGTTATAGCCCAAAGGTCGCCCAGCCTTAAAATAATCTACTTAATTCAATAATTAGATAAATAATGATAATAATAATCCAGTGCGGAAGGGCTTTCATGAATGAACTCGGCTCTTAACAGAAAAAAACAAGTGTCTGACCGTCGAAGTGCGGAGCAGAAAGTGGATATGAGGACACAATGCGAACGAACACTAGGATTCAGTCATTAAAAGTAAAAGATAAAAACGATGCAAAGCCACATTTTTGGATCATGTGTGGGTCATGAGCCGGAAACGGGAGCTTTACTGGAAACCCTCTGATCATTTGACACAGTTGAGCCATTCAATACATCAAACCACATACTTAGTATACAATGACAGCTGTGTGGACGTGCGTGTGTCCCTGTGTCTGCTTGTGAAAGAGAGAAAGAGAACTTGTCTGGTATGTCTGGCATGTGTGTGTGTGTGTGTGTGTGTGTGTGTGTGTGCACATGACTACTTCTTCTATTCCACTATTTACACAGTGTGCATGCATGTGTGTGTGTGTGTGCTTTAGGTTGCAGACATTATCTGCACACGTTACAATAAAGGAACCAAAAACCAAAACTTGAAAGCCACAGTTTCACTCAGGTGGAACCAACAGGTATTTCCTGTAAGAAAAGATGGTTGTCAGGTGATCAGAAGTGACCCTTTCCAGGAATAACCTAATGATGTGTCAGCAGAGCGCAGCCACTTCCTGGATCTCTGGTTTAAAAAAAAAAACGTGACAAGACATGCAAAACAATGTTGTAAAAAGTTTAGAGATTTTGTGCATTTCATGTCGGTGTGTTTCGCACTTGTAATTATAAATACAATAGAACATTTGCAACTAAGTACCACTTCCCACTCTTAGTCTATGGGGTTAATATGACGTCCGTCCACCCTCTGCAGCTTTAACTCGTCCTGTCATTTAAAATAGGCCGTTTGCCTTCATCCTGGCCAAGGTTTTTGGAAATCAATGTGGGCAGGACATCTGCATTTTTTAAGGAAGTTGGCATGAATTCGCATGAAAGGGAACTGCAGGTGAGGGGTGACGGTATCCATCATTTCTTTCAATTATTTAACAGGGGCAGGGTCAAAAGGCTATGATTATAAAGCCTCTATATGGTTAAGTATATAAGATCCTGTCATGACATGGATATTCAGTAGTTGTTTATTTGATGAAAGCAAGACGGGTCATTTGTGGACGGTGCCTTGCAGTTATTGCATCAATGTGATTAATTTGCTCGAACCTTTGAATAAGCTCCACAAAAAAACATTAAAAAAACATGTGACAAGACATGCAAAACAATGTTGAGATTTTGTGCATTGCATGTCGCTGCGTACGCACTTGTAATTATAAATACAATAGAACGTTCCTAGTCTATGGGGTTAAATATGACGTCGGTCCACCCTTTGCAGCTTTAGCTCGTCCGGGAAAGGCCGTCCACGAGGTTTAGGAGTGTGTTCATGGGGAATTTTTGACCATTCTTCCAGAAAGTGCGCTGGTGAGGTGATGTTGGACTAGGAGGCCTCCTGGCTCTCAGGCTGCGCTCTAATTTAATCCCACAGGTCTTCTACGGGGTGGAGGTTTAGGACTCGCTGCAGGTCAATCCAGTTCATCCACACCAGACTCCAGAATCCAGGTCTTTATGGACTTTTCTTTGTGCACTAGATGGTGGATTTGGAGCCAATATATGACTATCCACCTATTGTTGCAGTAGGGTTATGACAAGCTCACAGTTTTCACATTTACATATTTTGAGGGTTAGCTGTAATAAAACTGTACGAATTATATAAAACAAATCTAAACTAGTCCCTTAGATTGCTCTAAATTTATAGGCATAATGAAAACATCTGAATGGTGGAAAATCTATATAGACACAAATGGTGTGTCTCATGTGGACAAGTTATATGACCCCATGAGTCCAGTGAAAACGGAATTTTGATTCCGAGACTTTTTCAAAAAATTATACGCCCAAACTTAATTTTTTATTTTTTTACTCTACAAATCCACTCATTGGATTTGATGTCTTCTCAGTCTGCTTTTTCCTCTTCAGAAAGAAGTGTGGGTGTTAGAATTTGTCTTTTGCCGTGGCAGCTCCTCATTTGAGCTTTTTTTTTTTTTTTTTTTGAGAATTATGTGCGACTCCGGAAAAATATCTGGGAATGATTATGAAAATGACTCATGCTAATTTTCCTTAAAAAAAGAAAAAAAATCTTAAAGTGAAGCACTAATCTGTTTTTGACACAGTATTACAAGCGATCTCTCGCTTTGGTTATGTGCTGAGGCATCTGCAGATGAATTCTCCGAGAAAGAGACAAAAACTTATATTTCTAATCATGGAAAAACCCAACAACAAGACCGTGCAGACAGCCCCCCCCTGTACTGTGTTTTCTGTATGAGATTCCTGTCAGGACATGAAAGATGGCTCTAGAGGGAATTAAAAAAAAAAAAAATGGTTGCCATGGAGATGTACACTCAAGACATGCGCGTCACACAGGAAACTGCATGGCTGCACTTCCATGGAAACGCAGCGGAGCGCGCCGGGAACAATCCGATATGTCGCTCCGCGCTCGGAGTCCTGGCAGGCCTCGCGCGGCCCACACACACACACACACACACACACACACATGTCCCCGTCTGTGATAGCGGAGGCCGTGAAGGAGGAGCGTCTCTTGATGGGGGGGGAAAACCGCTCGGTTAAATTGATCGGAGTCCAGGTGCTTTCCGTCCCGATGAAAAGTCTGTTGGGCAATTATAGACTTTCATCAGTAGTGAAATGTGTGAAATGTGAAACTTGTGAAAAGTGACTATAAATGTAGTTTGGTAGCACTTCTATAACATTGGAAATAGTTACAGGTATGACTTCTGGACGCGCCAATATCCCGACAATTAAACATTTTATTTTGGTTTATTTGGACTTGGTGTGGCTTTTGCCGTAAATCTGAGGGACAGCGAACGCACCAGCCTCCGTTCCACCAGCTTCTGTAAGCCATTCATCTTTCATCTGTCCTTTCTGGAAAAGCGTGGAGCGTGTACTTTCCACATTCTGAGACGAATTGGCACCCGCTTCAAAACTCGCTATTAAAAAATGGAAACCTTTATGATTTGAGAGAAGTTGTGTTTACTTTTTAAACAGACAAAAAAAAAATTACACCTGCCATGAAAATCAGGGCATAACATCCACCAACACGTCTTTTTTTTTTTTTTTCCCCAATATGTCATTTTCCAACTTGAAATATCTTAAATTTGACTAAAACTACTTTGAATTTTGTTCTGACAATCTTCAAACTATAAACTTGACATTTTAAGATGTGTGTCTGTGTCTGTGCATATGCATGCACATCCATATATATATATATATATTTTTGCCCAGTTTTTTGCCTATATTTAGAGATATAAAGAAGCTAGAAGAAGGAGACTGATTTTTAATGTGAAGCTTCTTCATTCATTCATTCCCACTAATCACCACGTTCATTTGCTGATGAGTGGAAACACCTGCAGATAATCCGCCACTCATTAAACACCTCTTGAACGTCTGCATCTTAAACTTAATGGAGATGCGATCTCTCTTCATCATAGAAACACTAACGTTCTATTTTGACTTTAATTACCAGGTCCGTGTGTTGTTAAAAGACCTTTTAAAGATAATTCTGAACCGTATAGATGTTAAAATGCCTTAAAACCACTCGGGTTACAGAACCTTATAATTTGGTCACGATTTGGATGTGGAGCACCTATATAATATTTGCAGCAGCCCTTAAAACTGGGTGAAGTAGGCTAGAAGGGTGACGAAATAGATCTAAATAGATGCAGATCTGCTGGTTGAAGCAATCAGGATGTTTGCACAATATAGTGACGAAGGTTTAATTAAGAATGATGTCAGCCTGTAGAAATATTACCAGCACAGGATCGACTTATAACGTACATCTTCATTTACACATAATCATAAATCCTGGATAATAAGGGTGGGAAGGAAACAACAAAAAACACAGCCTTTCCTATGAATTCTATTAAGAAAGGCAGGTGTCAATCCAGCTGTGATACACAGCTGTATGGAGTGGTGGTTGTGTGTATTCTGTCATTGTTGGCTCAGCTCAGGAGCCTGCTGCTTTTATAAATGACCATGTTTTTTTGTTTTTTTTACTTTTTCTCTGACTACGTGCCAGATGTAACACAGGCCTTACAACTTAAGGGGAAACGGGATGTTTTCATTCAGCACGAATGTTCTGTCGAAATGCAAGAGTGAGAAGGGACCGATATGAATGGTGGCACGCCATTGGGCCAATAGCCAATTATCACAAAATCCCAATAGTCCTATAGGTTTGTTCCTTTTGAAAATATAGAAGTTCTTTACAGATTTGTTTTCGCTGTATGTTGATATGTAATCGCCTCAATCACTGGCTCTGATGGGAAAAGTGAGCCCTTGCATTAAAGTAGAAACATATATTTCACTATTTACTAAAGCTCTAGCCCTTGCAGACAGTGACTGTTATGTAAATGGGATGTGCAAACTTCAGATGTGACTCACCGTATCGGAAACACCGAGGTCCGGGATGTGGAAATTTAGAAAAAAAAAAAAAAAAATGTTGCCTGGCAACGGACTGAGAGAAAAACACAAAGAATGAGTAAAACTTCGGCAAAACGCGTTGAATATTTAAAACCTCGCCGAATGCCGTTTCCAACCCTGCGATGCTAAGTAAACAGGCAGCTCAGAAACATGAGCTCACAGGTCAGCGGAGGACAGGACGCAGGCAGACCGACCCGTTCGCACCGCGCTGACTCATATGTTTAATATATGGAGATTTGGAAGAGGAAACTTTGATTCCGCACAACTTCTTTCTCCCTCTTTATCTTTCTCGGTTCCTTTTTTTTTTTTTTCAGAATCACCTTATTCAGTGTAAAGATAATTTTCTGCACCCAAAGCATGCCATTAAATGATTATCGTAATAGCGTAATTGTGTTCCTTTTGTGCTGCGGGGTGAGTGCTTGTTAGTTTAACAGCGTGTCACAAGAATGAAGCACGAAGCCTTCCTGTTTCTTATTTTTCTTTTAAGCAAACAAAGCCACTTTTCTTCAGCATGCATTTAACACAATAACATCCATCAACTTGCGATGCTCCATACAGAAATCACATGGTTATTAAGGACGCTGTAATCAAGGCCTCCAACGCCTATGTGACTGTAATTTACCAAGTTGGCATTTATCGTAGTCGAAGGAAAAGGCTTAAATATTCCATAAAACCTTTGAATGAATAAAGGTGATTATTAGAGCCACTTCCTGCAGGTTGAGTCATAAAGTACACACAGTGACTGTAAACGGGAATGCATCATATTCCCATCATTTGCACACACACACACACACACACACAGTGAGAGAGAGACACACACATCCTGCCTGGATCTGTATTATCTCAAAATGCTTCATTTACGCTTCGCCTTTACGCGTTCGAGTTCGCTGGAAACAGCATCAAAAGGTTGTGAGTGAGGAGACCTCCCTGGGCGGCCGTGAATATCCATACAGGAAGTGCAACTGCACAGCGACTTGGAAGTAACGTAATAGTTGCAACATTGGTTCGAAAAACAGGAAAAAAAAAAAAAAAAAAACACAAAAAAAAAACATTGCGACATATTTGCAGTATCCTGGCACGATGCTAAATTACAGTACTCTCTTGCAAAACGCCTCTAACTAGAAACGCACTTGCCCAATTTACAAGCTGAAAGGAAGTTTAGTGCTGTGCCTTAAGCAGTGTTGGGTAGCAACGCATATATAATATATATATATAATGTGTGTGTGTATATGACCTTGTCCGTCCATAAGTGAGTTGTTCCAGTCCGTTTTGGATCCTCGGCTCGTGCACATGAATTTTTTCCAATGCCTTTATCCTTTCATAAAATTCATCCGTGTGCATGCAGTGAATGTGCAAAGCTCAAAACTCAAAAGTTTGTCGCGTCAGTCAAAAACAGTAAATACATCCCTTCACCAGCATTAGATGCTGTTTAACTTGTTTAATGAGGTGCCATGAATTCCCATTACGACGTGTTGAGGCCTGCTCAGTAGATGAGAATTAGGTGAATAACATGATGTGTGTCATATGTAATGTTAATCTTTTTTTTTTTGCAAGGAAATTTAGTTTGTTTTTCCAGCAATATAAAACCGGTAATAAATAGAGTGATTAGGAAGAGCTGTATCAGTAAGTGCTGTCTTTTCATTGATTTTGCACTAGCCTGTACACTCCATTTTTTGAGTATATTTCTCAGACTGTAACCTCTACTTTTACTTTTATAATTGTTTAGGGTTTTTAGGGGACTTCTTTCCATTAATGCCATTAAGTATGAATTAGTGAGAGACTGACTGCACGGATGGAAAACCACTGACCATATCTCGCTGTAAAAATAGGGAAATGCAGTTGCCGTGAGGATGAACTTTTGTTTTATTTCATTATCAAAGATGCGTGCGTTACGTCTGAACCTTTTGACACCAGTCGCAGAGGGAGGAAGTGGCCCATATTTCCAGTTTGTGTGACGAAAGGCAGAAAAAAAAAAAAAAAAAAAGTTTCCTCAATGGTCATTGTTGCTGCAATTAACTGGAAACGGGCAATTGTGTTGTTATGAATATGCTGTGCATCATTTCCATTCTGATGAAACAAAGTAGTTTTGTTAAAGCTGATCGCGTGGCGCTTTCGTGAATTCTTACTCTGAATTAATATGCAAGTTCTGGGCAGGGGGTGACACAATGAGTAGAGCAGCCAAACCCATATGTGGAAGCTGCAGTACTCACTACTGACCACAGGAGGCCCCGGTTCGAATCCCACATCGGACGGACCCTTTATTATTTAATCTAGTGATTTGTGATTCTGTGCTATACAAATACAATGCCTCCCACCATAATTACTATGCACGTTTTAGCTACCAGCACCTACCAGGGATTACTACGGACCTCATAGCTGTCTCCCTGTAATCCGACCTCTTTAACTCTTTCCACACCAGCAATTTTGACCAAATTCTCTGATAAAAATGTGGCAAAAACAGGCAATAGATTAGAAATGGAAGAGTTTGTTTCTTTCTTCCTCTACTTCCTGCAGTAAACGCATATTTTTCAGTTGATGCACAACAGCGCCCCCTACGGTGTAACGAGTCACCAATTAGACGAGATAGATATCTTGTCACTGGCAGAAAATGTGTTGAGGTCCATGTGAAATGAGAACTTCCATGTCTTTCTAGGGTTTACCACAGCGCTTAATAGTTAAGGCTACTCTATACTCTACGCCATAGTGGCCTTCAAAAAAAAAAAAATCTGCATGCCTGTATGCATAGGATTGTAAAGTCTCTTAAAAGCCACACGCTACACAAAAATTAGGTTTTTTTTTTTCCCATCAGACGACAACCACTCTGCACACAAGCTGCAGCGTCTTACTTACGAGACGCGTTCACAGACCCTCAGGAAACCTCAGCACTATCACCTACACTAATTAAATCTGTCCCTAATGTTCTTGTTAATTTGCACACAAACGAATTATTGAACTTTTTAACAGCTTTGTTCTAGTCTCCTATTCCATTTCTCCTCAAATTAGCGTGTTTATGCATGACTATAACATGACTACTACATCGTTCACAAAAAAAACTCTGTGACTATGGCAGCTTTACAATTACATTTAAGTAACTTAAATTGAAATTGTACAAAAAAATGGAAATATAAAGAGCATGGGGAAATGCAAACTTTTTTGGGGAAAAGTTAAGGGGAAGAGGAAGTAAAAAAACAACAAAAAAAACCCCAATGCAACATGGTAAATGCTGCTTAGATAATAAAACACTCACACTCACACCTTCACACATGTTCAATTTGAACCTTAACGTGAACATTTGCAGCTACACGATTCCTGCCTACAGTACTAAAAACATCCAAGAGGATAAAAGAGAGCGTGGCAGCAAAAATGCCATCCATCAAAATAAAAGTCTGCACTTCACTAAACTAGCATGTGTGGAAGCAACGAAGCATCAATCGACTTGACAGGTGTATGTACGCATGCTATCGGTCTGTTTTCTCTCTTTCCTGGAAAAGAAACTTTAGTTAGAAAGCATTTTTTTCTGGCAAATATGATCTAGCATGTGTTCAATATGCCCAGGGATATAATCTAAGAGGATCCTTTCAGCAGGACTTTAATGCTTAGTTTATATATGAACTCTATGAGTTGACATTTTTTCAAAGGGTCCGCTGCCACCAAAGCAGTGTGCATGAATGAGAAAATGACTACCATAGATAGAAGAACGGGAGGGGAGGGGAGGTCGTTTTAGTCTTAGTAACAATTCAAGGAATTGATGGCGGCGTCTGAGAAGCATGACTCAGCGTGGCTCATGGTATCAGGAAACCCTGCAGATGTTGGTCACAACCTGCGAGCCTCGAGCAAACAGCCCGTTTTATGTCAAACTACTCATCCTCATCTGTGTCGGTGTCTGTCTGCACTCGCTCTTTTCTTTTGCCTTTTTCTCTCATATGTTCACATTCTCAAAAACCCATGTGCCCACACACACACACACACACACACTTTACTCTAAGTCGGCAGGATATTGACACATTCGTGATTGGAAGCGACAAACCCAAGAAATCAAAAAAAAAAAAAAAAGGCTCGCATGCCAACTGAGGCATATCTCGCTCTACAAGCCTCCTCCTCACTTCCCATAACATGAGACGCAGACTTTTTTTTTTTAATTTTACAACCGATGAGTGATACTTGTGAAAACAATTTCAAAAGAAATGCCCCCCCCCCACCCCCACCCCTTCAAAAAAATGTGTTTGGAAAGAACAAATGAATCAGGAGGCTTCCCAACCAACATCTGAATCATTCATAAGGAATCTCTGTTTGTGTAAGAGGCCGTAGCTACTTCTACTTCTTCTTTTTTAAATATCCTTTTTTCTCAAAGTGCTGATTTATGGAGAACAAAGACTAACCTTGAAACATCTGGCTATTTCTAATGAAGCAGCCCCCCCCCCACCGCCCCCCCAGGTTTCTCGCTCTCATTCAGACGTGTGTTATCAGGCTGAGAAAACAGAAAACAGAACCCCCCCCCCCCTCTAACCCACAGTGACAGGAAGTGGCATTGATTGGACCCCTGTGATGATAAGGCCTATCATAGGATTCCTCTAAACTTCGTGTCTTTCTTTTTACCACAAATGTACACTGTAAAAAATAAAGCTACGTTAAAAAAATGGCTGGGGAATACTGTAAAATACCAGAAAAGTAGTAAAATACAGGTGATATCTTTAACTTCAAATTAGATATTTTGTATTTGTTGTTTTTTAATAAAAACTAGTTACTTTTATGTCCATATGTCCTGTTGTCTGTGTCTTGTCTAATTTCAAATTCTATTTATGACCGGTTCATGTGAAGGAAATTAACAATAAAGCCGACTTGACTTGACTAATAACTTTAAATTTCTTATAGAAATTACAGAAATGTAGTCTTAAACTGAGTTTAATCACATTCTTTGTGCAATCTTCTATATTAAACAATATTTATTGTAAAAAAAAATCACAGATAAACTGGCATGTATACACATGTAGTTGTATTTTCATAGTAAAAACCTGTGGAAAATTGAGTGTATTTTTTACACTGTAAACACTTTTTATAGTGTTTTTACACTGTAAAAAATAAAGCTATGTTAAAAAAATGGCTGGGGAATACTGTAAAATACCAGAAAAATAGTATCATGTAGCTGAAATACAGGTGATATCTTTGATTTAAAATTAAATATTGTGTATTTGTTGGTTTTTTAATGAAAACTAGTTACTTTTATGTCCATATGTCCTGTTGTCTATGTCTTAGTAGTAAAAAAGCAAGAAACGTAATTTCAAATTCTATTTATGACCGGTTCAGATGAAGAAAATTAACAATAAAGCAAACTTGACTTGACTAATAACTTTAAATTTCTTATAGAAATTACAGAAATGTAGTCTTAAACTGAGTTTAATCACTTTTTTCTATATTAAAAAATATTTATTTAAAAAAAAAAATCACAGATAAACTGGCAGGTATACACATGTACAAAACCTGTGGAAAAATGAGTGTATTTTTGACACTGTAAACACTTTTTACAGTGTTTTTTACGCTGTAAAAAATAAAGCTACGTTAAAAAAAAAATAAATAAATAAAAACTATTAACGTTCCAGCAGCTGGGGAATACTGTAAAATACAGAAAGTAGTATCATGTAGCTGAAATACAGGTGATATCTTTAATTTAAAATGAGATATTGTTTATTTGTTGGTTATTTAATGAAAAGTAGTTACTTTTATCTATAATAATACACAACAAACATGTTTGCTGCTGCGTTTCACTTCAATGTCTTTATGTCCTATTATGTCTGTATGGGGGAAAAAGCAAGAAACGTAACTTCAAACTGAGTAATGTCCTATAGAAATTACAGAAATGTAGTCTTAAACTGAGTTTAATCACATTTTTTGTGCAATCTTATTCTATATTAAGAAATATTTATTTAAAAAACCGAAAAAAACACTGATAAACTGGCGTGTGTAGTTGTATTTTCAAAGTAAAACTGTGTAAAATGTGATTTTTTTATAGTGTCCCGTCAGATAAAGGTGTAGCAGCATCCAGTCAGGTTGAATGATTCCATTGTTTGCTGTCAGGCCCAGTGAGACATCCCAGTTCCTGTAAGGTTGACGACACGCCGCTGTGGTCCCGTTCAGAGGTGTGACATACGCAGGAAGCCAGACCCCCTGGAGACAGGTTGACTAACACGGCGGATGGATTCTGTGATTAAACACAGATCCTGTGTTATTTCCACGATCAGCTAGAATTCACCAAAGATACACACGGAGAGTGACGTATACTGAGAACACAGTCATAATCAATGGTTTTGACTTTATTTTCAAGTTGCTTTATTCATATCTTCAGCTTCTTTGAATCTTTTTTTGTGTTTTTTGCTGATGACTAATTCATTCCTCGGGTTGTTTTCATCATCCGTCATACTGCACAGACAATGACTGTGTTCTACATAAATAATGAAGCTACTTTTATTTATGATGTGGTGCACAGGAACAAGTTACAAGTAATGCACATGAGTGTGAGGAGTGAGTCATTTTTTAAAACTGTACTTATACTCTTTACTTAAGTTTATTTTTGAGCCAGTTAATCAACTTTTTCCTTCTCTACATTTGCCATTTGTGCCTGTTTGTTACTGAGCATGGAGCGAGTCTGACAGCATGCGCGTATCATCAGTCAGGATTGTGTTGTGAGGATGTTAGTTAAAGGATGAGGATCCATAAAACATTATCAAATAGAGAGATGGGAAGATGAAGGGAGTCAATCCAGCACACCAAAACACATTTAGGGGATACTGTCAAAAATGTCATGTGGTGTAATCCTAAAAACTAGGTTTAGTTTATTAAATAAATAAATAAAAGGACATAATTAGTTGTAGATGGATTAAATATTTAAACATTATCATGTATTTTTCGGTTTACACCATTTGACATTTTGTGTTTGGGGGAAAAATAGGTACAAATGGACTTTCAAATGACATGAAACCAACATTAATACAGAATGTACATTTTGAGAGACCGTGTGAATGCTTTAAAAAGTGTTTTTTTTTTTTACAAGGTTTTTAACTTGATCCCTAAACAGAATCTTTTACGTTTAAGTAAGATAAGATAAGATAAGATATGACTTTATTGATCCCACAACGGGGAAATTTGCTTGTTACTGCAGCGTACAGAGTAAAGAAAGAAAATAAAATAAAATAAAAGCTATAAAAAGTAAAAATACACAAAATTATGTACAAAATTCGTAGAAATTGTTGATCCGCATACACAGTATGCATTATGGACATAAGAATGGAGAAATACTAATAAATAGCAAGAAAAAAGTATGCATAAGCAAAGCATATATACATACATACATGCACGTACATACCTACATACATACACATACACACATATTTACATATTTGCATATATATACGCACATACACACATGTACACATACATAGTGACAAGTGGAAGGAAATGTGTTATGAAAAGTAATATGTTAACCCAATACTTTTTCCCTTTTACTTGTTTTTCTTTAGGGGAGTACTTGTACTTATACACAAGTATACTATAGATTCACAGTACCCTCACGATAACTGAATATAATGAGGACGTTGAAATGTGTTTACAGAACAGGATGATCAGAGCAAATGAGGCCACACAGTCACTTCACCAGATCTGGTATATACAGTAATACTACTACTACTTTGTGTGTGTGTTGGTGTGTGTGTGCGTGTGGATGGGGGCGCAGAGAACTGAAAAAAACAAAAAAAAAGACACAAAAGGAAAAGCAAGAACGGCAACGTCACACACGCGGTGGCAGATTGTGGGAAGTGAAAGTGAAACGCTTGAGGTGTTTTTGGCATCAAAGATGTCAAACTTCACATCTTTATGCAAATCTGACTCAGGTGAGTGTTGAAGAAGCCCTCTCTCTCTCTCTCTCTCTCTCTTTCCTGGAAAAGAGCTGCAGAGCTCAAAGCGTCTCAGCCGGTTCACCAGAAAGCAGCAGCTTCCCATAAACTACGGTTCTTGCACCATCACACAACCACTCGGCTCCTGTGAACTTGTGACCTATAAAATAAGCCGTCTAAATCAATCTAATCTATCAACGTTAAGATTTACGGCATTTTTTTTTTTTTTTTTTTTTTAAGGTCCTAATTTCCCTGCTCGGGCTTTCCTGGAAATCAAATGGAAAGCCTCATCTGGTAGCCAAATATCACATGCACTATTCAAAATGTCCGTTTATTCCAGTAAGTCAGATATGACACAGCGCAGGGCCTCGATTCCCTCCACTGCGCATCGCATGAGCTCCTCTACACAGCCTCTCCTGTCATTCATTAGGAATCCCCCAACATATATCACTACTTTTTTTTTTTTTTAGATAGAGTGAAAAAGGTCTCACTCGCCTCAAATCAATATAAAAAATAGTTTTGCTGCTGAGTGGCTGAAGGACGGAGGGGGCTGCTTGATAAACAGGCAGAGGTCAAAGGTCAGTACAACATATGAATGTTTAAAGCAGCAGCAGGGAAAAAAAGAAAAGCTTTGTAGTACTGTACTTGTATTACTACAGTTTTGAGGTACTTGTACTTTGCTTGAGTTTTTCTATTTGATGCTACTTTATTATTCACTGCCCTAAATTTCAGAGGAAAAGATGCATGCTCTTCACACAGATTAACTTTTAAACTTCTCACATTAAATTCAATAATTTATTAAATGAATTCTTATATTTTACCAAAAATCAAAGATTAGAGAGAAAAAAAATCCAAAAAGCAGAAACAGATGTGCGTCTTATATTCTTTCCTCTCCCATTATTGACCTCTGACCCCTCACATTTATCTGCTGACCCTTTGGAGGGCCCTGACCCTTAGGTTGGAAACCACTGGGCTACAGTCGTAGGCCTTTATTGATTATATGAAACTAGCTCCACATTGGTGTGGCTGAACAGACAATCTGATAATGGTCATATATAATAATATTTCAGAAGGATAAAATGGTAACACGGTACTTTTAGTTTAATATTTCAGTTTTATATTTCATTTTACAGGTCTTTTACTTGTATATGAATATTTTTACTTGCTTAATGGCACTTTTTTACTTTTTCCACTCTTCGTTTTTGCTGAACAACAAGCTGCTTTTATTTAATTTCCAAGAAGATTAATTTTATTGTGGCAGGTTAATGAATGTTATAAGGGACCTCGTAGCCGCCTGTGCTTGAGAAAGCAATGCAGCGTTATTCAGATATTCTTTATTTGCCTCTGTTCTATTACCCACAGGAGAATCAAACCCATTACCCAAGTGGGAGCAATGGAGCGAATGTTTATCTTTAATCGCAGATACGCCCCTTTCCCACAAAGCCCACTTCACACATGAGCGTCAACCTCCGTGAAGTGGACATAAAAATTCCTCGCAGAGCGTGTTCCCATATGACATGACCATTCCCAAAAAGCCATGAGACTCGCCAAGAAGGCTCTTGTGAAATTAGGGGAAAATGCAGGAATCCAGGATGACACGTACCGGAGGACTAAACCAAAACCTCAGAGATGCCCTAAAATCCGACGTACGTGCCATGCCAACTTTGTGTTAAAGTACAAAAGTCATCAGATTTTCCATTAGCTGCGAGCATGAGTTCAGACACAGGCAGTACAGGATATAAAAAAACCAAAAAAAAAACAGCTGCAGCACATTATATGAGGCTATCATGAGGAATTTATCTTGTAAAAAGCTGGTGTTCTGCTAATGTGATGCCAATTTGTTCGAAATCCAACAATAATCTGTTATTCCTTAATAAGTTAAACCGTCTACATGAGTTCACCCTGTGAACGGCAGCTGGTGGTAAATGAATCGAACAACAAGTGAGAATCTACAGTCTGTCAATATAAGTCACTGCCTCATGCAAACAGTGTGTGTCTGTGTGTGTGTGTGTGTGTGTGTGTGTGTGTGTGCACAGGTGGCATCGTCTAAGGGCTGATTTTCCGTGGAAGCGGTCACCGACTGATAACCTCATTTATCTGAGAAGCCGCTCATTACTGAGAACTGGCGGCGGTTATCAGTTTCCTTTTATAAGCCATTCGCCCGAATTGACAAAGCATTACCTCATTGTGCTTGTGAATTATGTAATGGATGTATGGAGTTTAGCTCGCTGAAAAGGCCACGTGAAAGGTTCGAGCTGGAGGCTTCTGCTGGTTCCCGTCACTCGGCTGAGGTCTGTTGAATACAGACGATTAGACAAAGTGAGAAAACACATCACTGTGGACGAACCAATAAAAGAGGAACTTGCATTTGTAAGAAGCAAAAGTACAAATCCTGCATGAAATGTTTTTACCTAAGTAAAAGTGCATTAGTGTTAATTTTTTTTTTAATTTTAATATTTGTAGTGTGAACTACTTCATGCATATTAAGCTTCTTCAGTTCAGTGGTTCCCAACCTAGGGGTCGGGCCCCCCCGAAAGGTCAAGAGGTAAATGCAAGAGGTCGTGAGTTAGGCAAAAAAAAGATAAAGAAAGAGACAAATAAGATAAGATATGACTTTATTGATCCCTCGGCGGGGAAATTTGCTTGTTACTGCAGCGTACAGAGTAAAGAAAGAGAAAAGAAAATAAAAGCCATAACAAATAAAAATACACAACACTATGTACAAAATTCATAGAATTTGTTGATCAGCATACACAGTATGCAATATGGACATAAGAATGGAGAAAAATACTAATAAATAGCAAGAAAAAAGTATGCATAAGCAAAGCATATATACATACATACATGCACATACACACATGTACACATACATAGCTAATGCATACCTAAGGTGCAGGATGTGTGTGTAGAGAAAAGTGACTACAGTGAGTTATGAACGTTGCTTCAAAAAGCATTCAAAGAATTTACAAATAATAAATAAATGAAAGAGTTGTGCTACTCCCAGTCCCCGGGGGCTCCTTGCTTAGCGGGATATGGATCTGTTATTCCGCTCTTTACAGGAAAAGGCTGACCGCATTCTGACTGTAACCATGGCGACCAGGTGACATGACCCCGCCGTGACCTTTCACTCCCCGTGCAAACAAGCTCAGCCCTGACCTTCTAGCACAAAAAACACAGATGCACTCGTGCACAAACTTCCTCCCCACCCTCCCCAAAAAAACAATATGATGAAATGCAGACAGCAGGTGGGACTAGACTGAAAACCTGCAGCTTGAATAAATATAGCACATTTTTTTTCCAGAAATTGTTATGCACACACACAGTTTTTTTTAAGGTTCGTTTTGAAAAACATAACAAGCCGAAATCTCTGCTGACGATAGCAAAATGAATTTAGAAACACTCATTTGACGTAAGCGATTTACCACTTTTGTATCAGCTTGTATTTTCCACTTAGAATATCCTGCTTTAAGTCATTAGATTTAAGGAAAAGTATATATAGTATGTATAATGACATTCTTTAGAGAATTTTTTTTCTCTTGTTTGTAGAAAATAAAGAAAATACTGCATCACTCGTTGCACGATTAAATTACTGTGATAGGATACCCTTTTTTTTTTTGGCCTGAATGACTGGATGTAGCTGCTGGGGGTGCTGCAGAAACAGCTGCTCTTGCACAATGAACTGAATGGGCCAGACTCCATTCGTCCTGCGCCTCGTCCACTCGGAGAAACTCAAGCTCCTCCGGTCTGAGGTAATGCCACAGTGTGTGCAGACGGCCGGCCACAGTGGATCAGATGACCGCAGGGAGACCAGAGAGACACTTCCATTTTTAATCAACTCGCTGACACCCCCCCACCCCCTCCTCTTTTTCATGTTCAGCTGAAAAATGAAAATCAGATCCAACTTTATTCGTCAGGATGTCAGCTCAATTCCCAAAGAACTGTGTCAGAGATCCGTTATGCACCTGCCTATGCTGTTCACATCTAATGCAATGGATGCTGCACGTTTCCACATAAATGTAAATCACTCAGTTGCATGGGTCGCGTGAACTTGGAAACATTTTTACTTGACTCGCATATGAATTTAAGGGACATCCCATTCACAGGTTTCCCTAAAAATATAATGCGAGTTGCCAAAAGTATTCTCTCACCTATGCAAATAATCACAGGGTCAGGGGTTACTTCAATCACTTCCATGTCTTCCAAATGTTATGTGGCCTTCAGTTTAGCTTCTTCACTAGCGGCTTTCCCATTACCGGGCCGAAGCCGACCCTACAGATGGCTAGCTTACCTGTATCTATATCCGTAACTCTTGTCACCGAAGGAATTCCTAACTGCTTTTGCTTTTCTGGGAGTATTTGGAAGATGGAGCTGCAATTCTGGTCTGCCAGCGATGTCCGTGCTCTCCTCACGGTGTGGGCAGAGGACCACGTACAGGGGAAAATCGACGGGGTGTGCAGGAACGAAGATGTGATGAAACACATCGCTGCAGAACTGGCGAAGTTGGGCATAAAGCGGACAACGGTGCAAATCCGCGAAAAACTGAAAAAGCTACGAGTTTTTTTGTGGCCTTTTGCAAATCCGCTAAACTTACTACACGTTTGCATTGTACATCATATTAGGACGACATATAAGGCGCTTTGTCCGCCTCCAAAACTTTACTTATGCAGTGTAACTTATTTTATCTTTTTAATAACCCTCGTATTTGCAGTCGCAAATGTCGGCAGTCGTTTCTGGTCTGACACTTGGCCATATCCATATCCTGCTCAAAAAATGGGCTGGATCAGTGACGTTTTTTCCGAGCAAGGGCGTAACCTGGAGATACTAGTAGCCCGTAATGTGCAAACAGCAGCTCTCAGGGCATGGGGCCAGCGGCCTGAGGCAATCAGCACCGAGGGGCCCCCCCTTACGGCCCGGGCCGGCCGGGCTGTGCAATGGGAAAGTGGCTACTAAGTCCAATACAAAGAATCAGATGTGGTGGTGTAAAACACATGGACGCGCTGACGGCTGATTTGTGTTTATCCATCTGGAAATCTGATGGACAGGTCTGCAGAACAATACTAGTCTGTGGTTACTCATGAATGGGAGGTTACTTAAATTCATGTATAAATGTACAATTCATATACACAATTGATTGGTCTCCAGCCCAAGCAATAACACACCTGATTCTACTAATGAAGGTCCTTAGCATTTGCTCTAATGGTTAATTCGTAGAATGAGGTGTGTAACAGCTTGGTCTGAACAAAAGTGTGCACCTGTGGGCTTATACGTGACATACAGACACCTTGATAGACATTCGTAGCAACCAATAATCAGCTTTTAAACCATGCCTCCAATCTACATTGAGATGAGGTCTTGTGTTAGCCAGGCTATAAATAAGCATATTCTCAGGAACTCGTTTTAGGCCTGGTCTAACTAAGACTTCTTCTGTAAGTGCTGATTTATTTTTAGTTTTTTTTTTTTTTTAGAAGACTCTGGCTTGTTCTTACTTGTGTGCTATCAATAGAGTAATGATAAGTAGCACGTAATTACACTATGGTTAATCTTGAAGCGTGAAGTGCTGCGTAGTAAAGTAACACGTATTGGCACATTTACACTTCACACTTGCTGCAGCATAAAAACACCCGTGTGTCAAAACCAGTCATTTGCTGGCTTTGTTCCCATGAGCCTGTAATAAGTTATCTTCATCAGCAGCGTTCAGACATTAGTATGAAGTGGCCCATGTGACCCAGGTCTATTGGATATGTCCTAAAAACAATGATCTTTCGACATACGTCCCTCTGAAGGTTGCGTTCATCCGAACTAAATGTCAGCAACAGGCCACAAACGTCACTATTAAACCTGAAGTAGGCAGAAGAGGGAAGAAAGCAACAACCATGAACGAAAACCTGCAAAATGCGAATTGAGCATTAAGCCCTGCAGTTTGTGCATTAACAAGAATATTTGCACATTTTGTGTATTTGTGCATTAGAGAAGCTGTTAACTTTTCCCTGGAGGTGCTAACAGATCAGAACACCATAGAACATTCGGGTTGAGTGCTCAGACATTTTTAAGAAAATACTATCGGCTGACGTGTAGTGGAAACATCACTGTGGAGGTAGTGGAGCTGCGTTATCACAGCCTGACTGGAGATCACAGGGTAAACAATTTTCCACATTATGTAGGAGGGAAGTAGCAGGGGATTTAAGTGGTGTGTGTGTGTGTGTGTGTGTGTGTGTGTGTGACTTTAGCCGTTCTACAATGACAGAACATTCAGGTATTTTTTTCTTTTGGTTTCTCAGCCTTTTACAGTTGACTCTGCCTCTTCGCATCGAGGGACAGTTTGCGATGTGTATTTTAAGCTTGAACGTTCTGATTCAGCATAAGAGATAAGGAGCAAACTACAGATGTCTGATACCTTTAAAATCCCCCCCCCACACTCCCCTAGAATTTTACATTACATATTTATCATCACTTCCTAAAGTCTCGTCATTCAAGCCAATTAATCAGATAACTCAGCCACAACTAATTATCGCCTTTTTTCACATATGCAGTAAACAGACTTTAAATTTACTGCAGTACTTATAGCTGTCAGATAAACGTAGTGGAATAAAAAGGAGCATGTACTGTAGTACTCCCACCTGAAGTATAAAGCTGCACAAAAATGTGGATACCCAAGTTAAAGTACCCTTTAAAAACAATAGAAAGACAGTTTTACTTTATAATAACTAATCTTAGACTGCTGTTACGATGAAGCCTGACGTCTTAACTAGGAAAGTGGAACTGATCTCAAAAGGACATTTCATCAGCGAGACTTCTGTTTAATCGCAGCGCACAGAGCTTCTATTAATATTTACACAAGTATCATTCGGAGTTTCGTACGAAATCGTGGCTCACTGCTCACCTCTGATGTGGAATTATGACTGTTTCCTCTTTCCTAGGAACAAGACACTCAGTCTTATCAGCTGACGACCTGTTTCACAATGATATTAAAAAGAAGTCAAAGTCCATTTCATTAATTTTTAACGCAGGAAGGAATTTTAACTGCCTGGATGGATGTTTAAAGCCACTCATACAACACATTTAACCTCAAATAGCCTTTTATACCTACACTGCTGAGCTGCTAATTATTCTCAGTAACCATCAAGTACTGATAGACTCTGATATTACCTGATATCGTACTTTCTACTGCACTCCATTCATTTGACTTTAGCTGCAGATATGAAACAATGGATAAACTAACAAGCTTTTAAAATACAGCACAGTAAAAACTTTTTTTGCCTTTTGACGTCTTACAAAGAGCAGTGTGCAGTAGGGTCACATTCCACATGTCTGAGTTGTTAGGAGCTCCACCAAAGGCTGATTTTTTTCTTTTTTTTCCCTCTCTAAACTTCTCAGATGGTTTCATTTCAATAAATGTTGAAACCATTCGATATTTCACCAAAAAAATCAAAGATCAGAAGAAAAAAAGGCCAAAAAAGTGAAAACAGATTGGTGAATCATAACCTTGTTTGTTCGTCTTTTTTCCTCTCCCGTTAATCATCTCGCGACCCCTCGCATTCATCTGCTGACCCCTGGGAGGGGCCCGGGCCGTAGGTTGGCACCACTGTACTGAACTAGCTAACTGTACATAGTTCACACTGATACTTCTACATTAATAATATATTGATGTCATATGTAGATGCCATAAAAATATGGGATGAAACTTTTCCTTTGATGCTTTAAAGTACATTTTGCTAATGTTCTTTTCCATGAGGGAGTATTTTTCCATTGATGCGTTAAGCAGAGGATCTGGATACTTCTTGCAGAGCTGCTTATTACTAAGGTGTGGCGGACGAACCCAAATGTTGTGTTGCAATTGGGTTTTTTTGGCCCCCGTTTAATTTCTGCAGTGTCTCATTGCTCGGACACGTACAGTTTGAGTCAGGCCCCGTAGAAGAGGAACAGAGAGAGATCAGAGATTAGAAATGGGAGCAGAATCGGACAGATACGTGGAGAGGGGGGATATGAAGGAATTTTCTGTGCGACACCTCGCTGCTGCATCAAATGTCTATAAAATTGTTGTAAGTACCTCTGCATAACACTGTATCCTTATTAACGTATAAGAGAATAAAAAAGAAAGAAATATGGACCAACTTTCAACAAAAAATAGCTTTATTAACTGTAACAGAAACGATTAAAAGTGCATCTGATATTAAAAAATTAAATAAAATCCTTAATTACACATTTTTTAACTGAACATGTCAAACCATATGATACTGAAAAATAAAACTACATAAAATGGTCTTATCAGCGTGATTGTGGTGTAATGTCTTTAATTTCTCTGTCTCCAACATTTCTCAGTAACACACCGGTCTTTCACAGTGAACCAAGCGCTACAGACGCTTCGTCATATTTCCTCGTCTTAGCTTTGGGAGACTTTCGTTTGTCTCTTTATCTCCGTCTCTCTCCGCCTGTCTTCTCATCCCTGTTAATTATGTTTTCATGGTGTCTACACTTCATACTCATACTCTGTGCTGTATGCTCCCTGCACACACTCTGACAATGAGAGCACCACTGCCCCCTGATGTAGTGGAGGCGCAATTGCACTTTATTCTAGGACGATAAAAAAAAATTTAAAAAAGCATGTTCCCTGAGGTCAAACCCGTCCCATTGCAAGATAGCAGAGATGTGGGGTGGGGGGGTTGTATGTGGATGGCAGGGGGTTGGCAGGAACAGCAACAATGAGCTCATGTTGGCTCCTTCCCGTCTTGGCTTGACTTTTGCTTGAACTCCCTGGTGGGGGGGGGCGGCCCAGCACAGGCCTCATTGTGAGGTGTTTGGGTGCCTTTGTTGAGTGGTGGTGGGAGGGCAGCGTTGCAGCAGAGTAGATTCGAGATGGGAAAAGGGCACATAGTGATCATCCTCCCGGCCGGCCGCTGCTTGTTTTGGCTGCAGACACGTGTGTCTACGGGAACACACACACACGCGATGGACAACTGGAGTGGGGGGGGGGCAGCAGCAGACATGGCAGCCGTCAGATGTTATCTGTGCAAATGGAAACTGGAAAACACTGCGTGATTGTTTGTTTGTTTACAATGTAAGTATGTGAGTCAGGGCAGCTCTGAGAGAGAGAGAGGGAGAGAGGACATCATAATGTGGGCCTTTGTTCCGCATCCACATAAGAAGATCAATAACGGCACAGAAAGGCATTCTGAACACCGAACAAAAGGGATTTTTCCTCTTTTTTTTTTTTTTTCCGACACATGGGCGTCGGCGTCTTCCACATGAAAGCCCCCAGTCAACTTTAGCAAAAAAAGAAAATCAGGGGGTGAACCTGAACCGTAACACAATAGATCCTTGTTCACAAGTGACATATTTCATGGTATTTCTAAAAAAAAAAAAAAAAAAAGCAGAAGAGAGAGAGACTGCAGGGTCATATGAGTGCAAACTAATAACACTTCTGAAATGTGTCTGAGAGGAGTGGACTCACACGGCTCGGATCACATGGTGGCAGCAGGCGAAAAGTAACCGAGTACATTTAAAAGTACAGATTTATAGAGTATTTCCATTCAATGCTACTTCATATTTTCACTCCACTATGTTTATGAG
The DNA here is from genome assembly GCA_036785175.1 of Eupleurogrammus muticus. Taxonomy (NCBI): domain Eukaryota; kingdom Metazoa; phylum Chordata; class Actinopteri; order Scombriformes; family Trichiuridae; genus Eupleurogrammus; species Eupleurogrammus muticus. The sequence continues at coordinate 3,951,890 of JAYKQN010000011.1, forward strand.
GGAAATATGTTGCAGAAAGTTGCAGGATCAGCTCCGAACTAAAGGAAATAAATACTGAAAATGGCCAAAAAACACTAAATATAAAGACGAATTATCTATTATTATGTGTAATTGTGTTAATCACTGTGTTATAGCTGCTATATAAAGAAACCTGTGATATGATGCAGTACTACTTAGCAATCTAAGATACTTTAATACACGCTGCGTATGAGTGCTTTTGATGCTTTCCAGTGCATTTTTCTGATAATACTTGTGTGTGTACCAGACCTGACTGTAACAAAAGAGAATAGGAGGAAACGCTGCCAAGGCACACACCCTTACTGGAAGCGAGCTTTCTCCGTGGTTTTCCTTACATGACATGTGTGCCACCCCATGACAGCCGGGAGTCACCTAGACCGCCTGGCACCCTGACAGGACTGATAACGGCGCGTGAAGAGATGCAATAACAACGGCGCGTACAGGGTTGTACCAGGACACGATGTTGGCACTGTTCTCCAAGGACTTCCTCATACCCACGGCGTGACTGCGAGCTAATAATTATTTTTAAGTGTCAATCAAAATATCAACAAGTTCTCTCCGCTCTGACACATAGAGGCAGGACACCAAAAATTACTCAATCGCAAGTAAAAGTCCTGCATTAAGTAAAACATACAGGTTTTATCACCTTTTTCAATCACTAAATACATAAGAGCATTTATTTTGAGTAAATGTACTTAGTTACTTTCCACCTCTGGTTTTTCACTATCAATCAAAAGAAAGATTTTTGCAATAATCAATAATTAGTTGCTATAATTATCATTTATTTCGAGGACATGTGATAGACTATCATCATTAAACAGAAGCAGCGTCCTACACAATGTCGCTGAATGAAGCCAAAAGTGCTCCAGTGTGTGACAGCATGATGAATGAATGGGCTTTAGGGTAAAAAAAAAAAAAAAAAAAAATGGAGGACACCATTTGGTGGCCACTACAGAGCGAGTGCAGGGTGACGCGTGGAGAATGGTAGAATCCTGACATCTAGTGGACGATGGAATTCCATCCATCCTCCTCTCCAGGGCAGGATTTGATCAATTTGATGCTTGCTTACACATGTGAGCATGTGGATGATTTATGGTCGGCCCTTCAGGCTCGTAGCGTTGCAGAGAGCCTGTGATGGAGCCTTTTGTTCGTCACAAAGAAACCATTAGGGCCCCGTCTTTACCACTCTGTTAATTGTTAATGTGGTTCTTTATGGGCTGTTGCTGCATTTTATTACAGCATCTGTTCCAGCTATGATTATTTACTAGCAAAAATACATTTGCTCCGTATTTCTTTTTCTTTTTTTGCACAAAGTGCTCGGTCTTCCATTTTCCGGCGATGCTGCAGCACACACTTCCTCCACCGCTTTGATCCTGAGTGAAATATCCTGACAACTAATGGATGTCCATGAAATCATTGTGTAATTATTTGTAGTGGCCGTGATGAATCCTTAAGTGTGCTTTTTCATCTGCAGCGTCCCCACCAGTGCGCCAAATTTCTCCTGCAATTTACGGTCATTACTAAATACCCACACTGTAAAAAAAGAAAATATTTAATACAACAAACCATAAAAAATCCTACTAAAATACTGTAAATAACAATAAAAAATACACTTTATAGCTTTTATATTTCCTATATACCACACAGACATCTCATTTCACACTCATTTATGTACTTTTATGAACATTTTCATGTTTTAAAATACAGTAAAGATCTGTAAAATAAAAAGCCACAGAAATACTGTTTTTTATTTTGATTTGCTATATGATATATTCTTTAAAGTAGCCACGGATAAAATGAAAGGGCTCATTTTATGGTGTGGAAAGCTGCAGAAATTCATCACCGCAGCGAAGCCAGATGAATTCTTTACGGAAATATTGCGGGATCTCTGCGTTTTAAAAAAAAAAAAACAAGGGACTTTAGATTGATCGGGTAGCAAGAAACTCCCATCCATATAATCCAACTCAATACTTGTCATTGTTGTAATTACACAGTTATCAATAATATATATTATATAGCATCAATCAAACTCGTATAGCAAACGTCCTAAATACACTGCAAAGTTTTAGTGAAAAACTTTCCAAAATATGTCAAAAATGATGAAATATGTGTACCATATAGCAGAGAGAAACCTTCAGTTCAGCAGCAGGAAAAAAAGGGAGTGAAGCAGAAATTGGTGAAACGCTGCGAAGACTGCAACAACACCAGGTCTGGTTCACAGTTATTACAGTGGTGGGTTGAAGTGTCAGATGATGGATTGTGTGTGTGTGTGTGTGTGTGTGTGTGTGTGTGTGTGTGTGTGTGCTGCTCATTCAGTAGCCTTAGGACAGAGGCTTTGGGCCAGTCTGGTGGTTCTGGTCTGGGTGGGCCTGTACCCCTCCCTCCTCCTCCCTGGGGGGCAGCAGGTGCTCCACAGCTTGACACCACATCAACCTCAGATAATATGTGGTTTTTGCAGCATTTTCAGCCAAAAGAACCACAAAAATAGTGACATACCTACACTATATATGTGTAAAATAAAGAGATGCCAATCAAATGTTGCCTTTTAGAAGAAAATATATCAAAAAATGCAGTTTCTGTATGTGTTATGAGTCCTTTCCTCGATATATGGACAGTTTTTTTTCTTTTTTTCTTCACTATACTGCAGCCTGCAACGCTGAGGTTTTATTGCAGAGTCCAAGGCTGCACTTCACTCACCGCTGTTCATCTCAAGAGGCTTTCCAAAGATTTTTCACATTGTACATTGACAGAGATGCCCCCGGCATTCTGTTTTATTTATTTATTTATTTATTTAAAAAAAACAACCTTGGCCTTGTTTTACATCATAAAGGATTCCGGGGGCCGTCGAGGTCACGTGCATGGTGGGCTATTGGATTACCGAAGGCATTAATAATATATTATAACTGCTGCAGCCAGGCCTGTGTGATGTTTTCAGGTTAGCAGGGGGGAAAAAAAAATATGGAGGCTGCACGGCTCACGCCCCACTCCGCGTTATTCTCCGGCGCCGTTTAACCGCATTAGCCCCTTCATTTGGTTGCTGTCGCCGGCAATTTGGCGGCGTTATGGAAGAGGCTGCGCCGCGGAGATAAGAATGAGTTTGTCCTCGACGGGTATAATTCACACTTTTCAAGATGAAATGAATCCAGAGAGAGAGAGGAAGAGAGAGAGAGAGGCACAAAGAGGACGCCAAAGGTGGAGGGAAAATACAGTCGATTGTGCCCCCCCCCTCCTCCACTTTCCCAGTGTCCTCAGATCATGGCCGACGGCGTCGTGGCGGCATCATTTAACAGGAAGTGGTGCTATTCTGTTTGGAGGGAAAAAAGGGCGCATAACGTGATCCCTCCTTTTCTCCGTTTCACACCTTCACTCCAGTTTTTGTTTTTGTTTTGATCATCCAGTATTTTAACATATTGAAACACCAGAGCAGCCGTGGAGGTTTTCCAGTTCTCTTTCCTCCTCGGATGAAAAGGACCGAGATGAACTCGGTAAAGGGGGGAAAATAAATAAAAAAAAGCTCCTTTTGTCGGCCGTTTTCAAACATTTTAAGTTCCAGGTCACGTCTCTGTTGGCAAAAGCTCTACGCATTTCTACGCGTTTCCTCCAGGTGTCTGAACGATTAGCGTTACACGCGTGCCACATTAAACGCTGTCCTTTTTAAAGCTATCAGTCACTATAATGCATTTTCATATATTTTTACATACACCATGAAACCTTCTTCATTCAAACAGGGAAAAGGCTGAAACACAATCAGTTGTATGGTATTCTTTATTATTCTGTTCAACAATTAGGTTGTAATTGTATGTAACGTGTGATATCTTCCTTCTTTCTTTGACTCAAATTGCAAATTAATTAAAGCTGTAATCTCTGTTACTTCAACTTGCTTGTAACAGTTTGAAGTTATACTATGAATTGTACTACTCAAATAAAAAATGAAGTATATGATGATTAAACACAAACAAATGAGTTGGACGCCTGCCTGGTGCAGTGTAGAAGTGAGTAATGGCTCAGATTAAAACCAGCTTCTATTAACTTTTAGTACAAAGCTTTGAATAATCCTAACCACATTCAACTGTAAATTTAATTTAAAAAAAAAAAATTGGAGATCTGCAAGAATGCATCAATAATTAAAAGCAAAAAGATAAATGTGGCTCGTGCTGATAATAAGTTGTGGACCTGCTGAGAGATTAATCAGAAAGAACCCTGATTAAGTTGTTCATTTTATTCCAGTCGCTCAGTAGTTTTTACGATGTCAGGATTTTTAAAGGCGATCAGGTTGACGAGACTTTGCTTGACCTTTTCTCTTGTTTTTATGTAAACGCGCGACGCACGGTTTTACGCTTTTATCCTCGTTTGACTGTTTCCACCGTTTCGTCAATTAACCTAAACAGCATTACGTCAATTAACCTAAACAGTATTCTCATTGAGAGACGAGCGACAGGAGGAGAAAGAAACGCTATGCGTGGCGTCTTCAGTTCGCTGGATGATCCCATTTCTTCCGGCAGTGAGCGGGCGACGCGTCTAATTAACTTTTCCAAGTGGCTCTCAGGTAAGCGGATACGCGTCTTATCCACGTTCCCGCGGGGGCCGAGCCCCTCCTCGGGTTTATTAGTCCACTTCATCTCTAGACTCATCAGCCCGCTGGATCGACGCAGTGCGATGTGTGGCTGGCGTGTCAAAACGGGTTAAATATTTAAGTAGCTACCGCGAGAAAAAAAGCATGGCTGGAATCCGAATGAAGCAGACATGAAAGTGTTGGAGAATTACTCATCAGCAAACCCTTGTAAAGGTCGGGGGGGTAAAAAGGGCGGAAGGAAGGTTTTTCATCGCTGGTTAGTCATCAAACTAGCAAGTAACAAGGAGGAAAAAAAAAATAGTGGAATTTCCCACAATTCCATGCTCCGCAGGTTTGTAATCGTGCAGGGAAGCAGGATGAATAAGGCTATTTCCACTTTTTTATTAAAAATTAAATATTAAATTCTCACTCAGGATTAAAATTCTAGAAATGTGCAGTTATAAACGAACTTTAATCACATACCTTTATGTAAGAACCTCTATATTTACTGTAATAAATGAGTTTTGGGTCATGACATTGTGTAATACAGTTTTAAAAAGCATTCGTCAGGTCTTAACATTTTATAAATTAGTATATTATTTATATGATCATTTTACACTTATGCTGTCAAATAGTAAAAAACCCGTTTTTTTTAGGAGAGGTCAACGTTTTGCTCTGTTTTTGTGTGGATGTGGTCGACAGCAGATGGCATAGTGAGCCATGCCAACAGAAGAAGCGCAGATTTTTCATAAAAAATTAAAAAAGAAATTGTCAGTTCTTTGTGGGCAAAGTTGTATTGGTAGGATTCCTACCTGGGGGAGATTTCAGATCTCAAGAATGTACTGCAGCGTAGCTCTTTGAAACTTGCTTCTGCGGAGCTATTATTAAAAAAAATCTATATATCTCCAAAGCATGCTTCAAAGTGTGCTGCATGTTTAGAGAGGCTTTCATCTGAGAAATAGTCTGTATATCAAGGGTGAGTCTTGCAAAAAAAATGAAAAGGAAATGTTTTGCATGCTCTGCTGAACCCCGCGTGCCACTAATAGTAACGGATCAATATGGTGTTTCATGTTAATATATAATAATGAAAAGACATTGCATCATAATGGGTCGAGTTGTGCAAACTCACATGTGAGATGTCTCTTTTTATATTCATAAAATGTGGGTAGGCTGCGTTAAACGTGAGCTTGGTAATCCGCCATGTCAGATTTTACTGATTGAACCCCTTTCGTGAACGCGTTCAAACAAATTGTTGGCCTGAATAACCGGATTTCACTCAATCTCCTGTTCCCCGAATGTACTTTCATTTAATGACACCCCATCAATTTCATGAGTTGTCCCTCCACGAGGGCAAGCGGCTTCTCAGCAATGTGGAAAAGCGGCGACTCTTTACCTTGAAGGCGGTGATTACATTTTCCCGTCACGCCCCGGCTGATTGGCTCATTGGACCCGCGGACGGGCGGCGGAGAGCTGGTTGTGCATGAGGCACAACACTCGTGTTTCATAGTAAATCAATAGACGAGGCTGCTGCTTTACAACAGATGTTGCTGAATGCAGCAGTTTTCATCTTGAAGATCATCACTAAGAAAATAAAATGGTTCTTACCTTTCCTCATAGGTTTCTAGTTTCAAGTGTAAAACTCTTTTTACTCACTCTCACTCTGTGTGTGTGTGTGTGTGTGTGTGTGTGTATCTGTGTGTGTGTATATATATATACATGTATATGTATGTATATATTTTTGTGTATATATGTATATATACGTATATATGTGTATATGTATATACGTATATATATATATATATATGTATATATACGAATATATGTATACATATACGTGTATATATATATGTGTGTGTGTGTGTATTTATATATATATATACGTGTATATATGTGTGTGTGTGTGTATTTATATATATATATGTGTATATGTATATATACATATATATATATATGTGTATATATGTGTATATATATGTGTGTATATATATATATATATGTGTATATGTGTGTATATATATATGTGTATATATATATATATATGTGTATATGTGTATGTGTATATATATATATATGTGTATATGTGTGTATATGTGTATATATATATGTGTATGTGTATATGTATATGTATATATATATGTGTGTGTGTGTGTATATATATATATATGTGTATATATATATATATATATATATATGTGTATGTGTATATATATATATGTGTATATGTGTATATATATATGTATGTGTGTATATGTGTATATATATATGTGTATATATATATATATATATATATGTGTGTGTGTGTGTATATATGTGTATATATGTGTATATATATATGTGTGTGTATATATATGTGTGTATATGTGTATGTGTGTATATATATATATATATGTATGGACGGATCTACTTTCATGATCCTTCGCAGTAACATTACTGTGTTTAATGCAGTAAATAACTGCAGATTTCTCAGTTAACTTTTTTCTTTTATAGGGTCACAAAGCAAAAAAAATATATAAATATATATATATATATATACTTTGGTAAGAATTTAGATGCAATAATATACCATGTTTATGAGACGCAGATATACTATAAATTGTGTGTGTGACACTGTAAATACACATTATGGTCCAGTTAACATTGAGCTCTCACAGCGAGTTTGACAATTTGTAATATGTCTACAAATGGCACCTGGAACAATAAAAACCTATAATGTTGTTCATTGATTTTTTTTTGGGGGGGGGGAGGAACACACTTAAAAATGCAAAAGAACGAAGGCGACCGAGAGGCCATCTTGGCCAAACAAGCTGACAGATTTATAAACCTGTCGAACGATTACACGTTAACGGCCTCAAGGAGAAATTTGGACCTGGAAAACGATATTAAAAAAAAAAAAAAAAAAAAGTGGGATTTCCCTTCCTCCAATAAATTCCTGACACTTGACAGCCTGGAGGTTGTCAGAGACAAAGTGAGCGTACCTGGTCAAGGACGAGGCCGCGCCCCCTAACAGAGTAATGGCTCAGCACTAACTTTGGTGTTCATCTCCAGGACCGGATTGAATTATTATGTTCCATAACACTTTAATGGGATTTCAGAAGCCCTAATTTATAAAAGGGAAGGCTGCAGGTCTGAGCCTCTGTGCCTCGGTTCTTTCTTTATAGGCGTTTCCTGTCTGCGCCGTCTGAGGCCTCCTTCACCGGGGGGGGGGGGCTGCTGACTGGACACGACCTTTCATGGTTGGATTTTGATTAACAAGCCGGGATCCTCATTAAATCATGTTACAAACCACGTTTAGGCAAACATAAGCACATCTTCTTTTAATGCGAAGACATCTATCTCTGCCAGGAGCCCTCTCAGCAAGCGCTGAGTAATTTAGACCAGGTTCACATCTTCAGGCCGATAATTCAATTTAGGGCACGAACAGCTGCTGTTTCCTCACTTTTAGGCCTCAGATTTCTTTGTGAATCACTGAAACTTGATTAAAAAGGTAAAATCGTTGAAGTAGTAGGCCCAGAAAAGCTTTTGTGTAGTTGTTTTTTCACTGTATGTGACAGGCAGTTTATCGAAAATGATGCCTGAATATGCTCCTTGTGTTTCTTATTGTCGTGAATGTAAATTCCGCCTCATTTTGCATGTAGTGTGTGATTGTCCTAACGTGACCGCGAAGCGACCTGGGTTTGTTCAGTAATAAATATTTGCAAATACCTTTGCGAATGGGGAAAACTGCCCATTGTAGCTTTCAAAGACTTTTGCTTTCCAATGAATTTCAACACAGCTTGTATTTTCAATGACAAGTAAAATAATAATCTCTCTATTAGAGAAAATACAAGGAGGGATTTTTAATGAGAGAACACGGTGCTCAGTCATTTCTGAATTATTCTGGGACTTGTGGTAATTATTTTCCCGATTGATTTTCTGTCTTTACCTTTTATACAGTCAATGGACTCCTTTCATTTACATAGAGGCAGCTCCTCAGGCACCACGGCTGTAGGAAATATGTTTTTTTTATCAAGACTTGTTTTAAAATAATAGAGAAAACATGAACACAAAAATGCAGCACAGTAGTAGAGTATACAACCATGTTTAATATTATCTCACAACACACATTTTTAAGGACGTTTCGTGGAATGAGATTACACAGTGTGTGTCACTGGCCTTGTTTTTTTCTTCTTTCACATTTTCACTGCTTCTGTATCACAGTACTCATCTATTATTGAAGCGTAAGCAAGGTGTGTTGCAGTTGTGTGTGGAGAGAAAAAAAAAAGAGTCAACAGTCAATTTTTACAGCGTTGCAAAGTGCTAAATGTTGTGTTTTCACAGCTCCGTATTTGTTTCCGATATGCCCAGGTCTGATTCCCAGCAATGGGCAGCACACACGGTGTATTACAGTATCTAGTAGTCGCCTACTGAGATGTGCATCCAGCAGCGCGTGCACATATTGTGTCCTGTAAAAATGCATTCGCAGGTCGGATTGAGGTTTGCAACACGATCATCGCCGCCGAACTTTCTCTGAAATTCACTTGTCTGTGTCAACTTTGACGCAACGGTATCTATTATTGATGAAGTGCTGAGCTTTTTTCTCTCCAATCAAATGGCACGGCTGTGACGCGTCCTTGCAGGAAAAAGGTTTGTAAACCCTAACAATGTGACCCCACGGCATCATAACACATCCACCTCCAGCCTGTCACTCGACACGTTTAATATATTTTCTATTATCACACCATTGCTGGAAATGAAACAACTAAAAGCCTCTTCACACCAAGTGCACTTTTAAAATGAAACTCTTAGAAATGAGGTTGATATTACTGATGACTGATGCCTTTTTATTCTAGTCTGAAGTCTATCAGACAAAGACGTGAACCACATTTAGAGTTATATAAAGTTTTAAAAGAGACGACAATAGGTAGCAGACACAGAACGGAGACTCTCACATCCATACGGGTGTTTGTGCACCATTCGAAAGGTTTATCGCTGGTTATAGACCACTTTTACGAGACCAATTAGACACTGTCTGGACGATAATTCCCAATCGGAAATGGGTTCGCGCATTTCTCAACGTGCTTTCGATATTTTTTAATGCTTTAAATATCTATTTCATGTGGTGATGTGAAGAAGTTTGAGCCAATACATATATCAAGGTTATTATTAAATCACCTTTTTAGAGTTTTCTTTGCCTTCACTTCTCAGCCTATAGCAGCTACAGAAATCTCCCTGCAGCTGCTGCCGGTATTTATTGCCAGGAAAACAATTAGGCTGCTGGGAAAATAATAATAATAATTAATAAAATAACCCTTGTTTCCATCAGATAATAAGTTCATCATCGTCATGATTCCTGTAGTCATTGTATTAGGTGATTTTCCCTTATTCGTCTATTAACGCTGTTTCCACAGCAGCGGAGCTACTACACGGCTAATGGTATTTTTTGGTTTCTCTATTTAAACTCAACAAAAAAACAATACAGCAACGCCCAGATGCTGTGGTGGATGAACTGGATTCACAACACTATGAGATTAAAAAACTTTTAAGCAAAATACCACTACTAGTACTACTACTACTACTACTTGCACTTTTGAAATCACTCTGTGCCTGGAGCATCAAAGTGCAGCTTTACATTTCCCTTAAAAACTGTTCCGTCTCCTAACATTCCTTTATTATCTCGTAAACGTGGTGAATGTGCAGGTCACAACTCGTCCAAAAAATACCATTAGCCACATAGTAGTAGCTGAGCAGCTGCGTTTTGCCAAAATGTTGACCTACCCCTTTAATGTCTTTCACTGTGGTGGCAGTCGTCTTTTTCTTTTTTGTGCTGTGTGCAGCTGAAGGAAGATGAGATCTGTCCTGTGGGTCAGTCTTATCTTGGATAATACACCCCCATTCACTCCATGACACCGTGGCCAGACAAAGGAGAACATTTTTATAATTGACTTCTCCTGCCACGGGGAGATGCATGCACCAGGCTTTATAACTCATCCCTGGACACACACACACACACACACACACACACACAGATACACTCTTAAATGTCATTCCACATGGGCGTTTTGCTCTTATTATCATCTTAATTCTTTTTTTGTCCATTTTTATTATGTCACATGAGCCCAAATTAGTTGCATTTATTATTATTATTATTATTGTCTATATTATGACAGTATTAGTAAATATGAGCTGCATCAGTAGTGCATTTTCCTGCCAGCCCAAACTTCACGGACCACAATGGAAATAAGTCATGTGACTTTATTGTGACACCCGTTGATTTTTTAGCACTGTCTAAACTTATACGTACCTGCCTTTTTGCTCAATGCAATTTCTGCTAGATCATTCGAAAAGACACTTGAAGTCAGGTAAAAATTCCCAATTTCTCCCTTAAGTATGGTGATAATATTGTACAGTGGAGCCCCGGATGATTCCCACACCTAATAATATTAGATGTGACTGCATCAAACTGTGTTATTATCTCGCTCTCCTTTTATCCAGCAAATATTAGATAACGCTCTTCTGTCTGTCTTTATTTCGATTTATGTGTGGAGTGTGAAAGCACGTTGAGAATACTCAGTATGAACTGTGCGATACAAGTACACGTTGATTGATTTTTTTTTTTTTTACACTGCAATTAAAAACGCTAATTGCCTTCCTAGTGCTGTGAAATGCAAATGAATCTGGCACACGAAGCAGCCGTGCAGCAGATGTTCTGTTATGAAATACTTGAAGTATAAGAACTACACCGATCCTTGACTGGCGCTTTGCTGGTAAACTGCTGCACAATCAGCAATGTTTTCAGTTGAATGGAACCCCCCCCCCCCCTGTGTATTTTAAAGAGGATGTATTTAAGGCGTACAGAAGAGGTACAGTGGTTCTCGTGGAGCCTAAAAGCCTGATGGTGCATGCATCAAAAAGGGAAGTGATCGCGCTTTTTTTTCCCCATGTTCATATTGCCGGGCAATGAATTCACATTTGAGTCGTGGGTTAAAGCTGCTCTATGTAAATTAGAAACATGTTTCGAGGACACATCTCGCAGAACGTCTATTGCTTAATAGAACTTGTATTTTGTATATACCTTGAAATAGAGAAATCGTGGTCTTCAATTTACAGTAAATTAGCTGCAGGAATTTGTAGAATTTGTAGACGGTGCATTTAAGATTGACGGGGAAATTTACACAAGCAGTGGCCAACCATGAAACATCTGTGGCTATTTATTTGATTAACTTAGCATTAGATAGGGCTGGCAACTTAACATTAATTCCTTTATGGCACGTTATGGCAGTTTGCTTCGGTTCTAATAAGCATCAGAAAAAAAAACGCATCTTTCGGCTTCAGATTTTTGGTTCCTAAGGAGTTTATCTCATGCTGACTGTGATCATCTGTGTAACGTCATCATTGTAGAGGCTTATTTAGGAATAAACACTATGCACAGAGACAGGCTCGGCTGTGTGTGTGTGTGTGAGTGTGTGTGTTTTGAGAGACTTGATTACAGCGTTGCTGAGTTTACAGTCAAAGAACGGTGAAATAAATCGGCACAATAAGTGGGGGGGGGGAATAAAGGGATCTGTATTTCCACACATGGATAAAAAAAGCTAAGCTAAAATAGCTGCTAGCCAATGTCCTGCAGCCGAAAACAGACGAGACGCGTTAACACGGTAACAGACGACGTCACATCGTAAATAGACATTTTTCATACGGTAAAACTGCTGCAAGTTGCTGCAAACTAAACTAAAACTAAAGTTCAGCTTTATTTCCCCTTGTTTTCAAACGGTTTTGATGAAATTTGACGTAGAAGTTTCGTTCAGGAACGAGTATGAAAATCTAAGTAGCAGCATTAGACAATGAGACAGACATTGACGTCACAGGTAGATGCAGACGATGATGTCTCGCTATGTTTCGTATTTTCAGAGTTGCCAGTAGGTTGTTAAATTGGGATAAAGCAAGACGAGGAGATGCATTTGTCTTGGGACAGGCTGTTTGTTTATTATTCAGCTTATGTATGGTTGAACTGTTCTCTGATTGGTTAATCATTTGTCTGTCCAAGATAGGTTGTGACTTTTTTCACGGAGGGGGGTTTAAAAATTGTATTGTTCAAGGTCGTCAAAAGGAGTGAACCCCGATGCTCTGGTTATTAGCCGCGACTACACATTTATCAGAAACGCACGATAAATGTAAATTAGCATCACAAAGAATTTCTCATCCAGAGAAAGAAAACACGTCAGTCTGCGCAGCAACAACGCTGTGAATGTGCTTTTTTTTTTTTTTTTTTTTTTTATTCTTTGTGGACTCGGACAATGGACGGAACGTCATATTGAGCGGGGTGAAAGGTCGCTTCACAACAAGGCAGCGTGTACAATGACACCGCTCATTCAGCGTCGCTGTGTCTGTAATTACACTCATCTACGTTTCGCGTTCCTGAATCTCAGCCGGGTTTACCACAGTTAAAAAAAAAAACGATAAAAACCCGAAGCGACCGGACGTCGTCCAAACCCGAGGATCTTGGCTTTGACTTACGGAGCGCGCCGTCTTATAACATGGCGATGGTCACGCCGGTGTCGTAGTGTCCCTTGGTCTGACTTATCCTGGCGGCCAGCATGAGCAGCAGGCCCGTGGCCACCTCCAGGCTGTAGGAGAGCCACGCCGTGGCGAAGGACCAGCCGAACGCCACGTCCACGTAGGCCAGGTTCTCCGGGGACACGACCCGCTGGAACTCCTCCATGGCCTGGTTGGAGTAACGGATGTAGATGCTGACCCCCGACAGGGTGAAGAGGCCTGTTGGAGCACGCACACACACACACACACACACACACACACACACACACACACACACACACACACACACACACACACACACACACACACACACACTTGCTATAGTAGATTACGCATTACTTGATAACAGAATAATGTGCCATGAATGGTGCATAACGTTATTATTCCCAGCATTAGGCTACCTGTAGCTAGGTAAACTAGGAATATATTTGTTTAATAAATAAAAATATTATATATATTTATATATTTACAAACACTGCTTCTTACTCTGTTCTTATATTCTTACACACATTAATATTAGGCTGATTTCCTGTTGGAAAAGTGGAACGTTTGACATTTATTTTTAAGTAGTGGCATGCTCCAATAATCATAATGTTAATGCCGTTACTTTGTCTAAGTAGCGGCATGGGGACCGCAGCATGAAATAACAAAATAAATTAGTAAAATAATTAGAGAGGAACGCTCAAGTAACAAATGTGCAGGTTAACAAGAACATAAATGTGCAAAGAAATAAAGAAACGGATAAATAAAACATTGCATTCATTTTTATGTTTCACCAAACAGCCACTTGTAAATCTATATATTCCTTTATTTTATAACCTGCACAACCTTCCTAAATTTTATTCTGTGTTTCAACACTTTCAGTCGTCCATATAGACAACAAGAACACCATTATATATATATATATATATATATATATATATTACAATTATTCTGGTTTGACAAAGAGGCTGCTAATTTAATAACACATTAATTAGCACATAGTCTTTTTCCACCATAATTGCCTTCACATAGGATGCTACTAGATAGCACAAACTTATCCATTAACATGAAGTAATTACTTGTAATCCTTGAGCATTAAGGATTTTAAAGCAAAACACTTAGTCGTAATTGAACAAAGTGCTTGTGCATCCAATCAGGAGCTGTGGTGTAACTGAAGTTACTGCTCTAATTGTTCTGGAGTTCTTGTGTTCCCAGACAGATGAAGTGTTTTGCATAATAATCGCTGCAGAGGTGGGCTGACGAGAAGAACTCATCAATTAACCTCCCGTTAATTATTGACTACCTGAAATTACAACTCTCTCAGTGCACGACAAATAATGCGCTCGACGTGCAAATCGGATATATAGAGAAAGAACGGAGGACAGAGGGGGAAAAGACAGAAAGACAATAGGAGACAGAGGGAGATGAAGGGAGCAAAGACAAAGAGGGAAGGAAGGAAAAAACAGACGACAGAGACATGGAAACAGGAAAGTACCAAAACCTGGTTTTTAGTACTTTACGAGATGGCCTTAGAATTACAGTGGTAATCTTCATCTATTGGAAGCAATTGTTGGAAGTAGCTTGAACGATTGGAAAGCTCTGTTGAACACTCAGCCCCCTGCATGGTTGTGGCACTCCGGTGTGCTTTACTGATGAGGAGTGCAAAAAAAAAAAAGCCTCAGACTTATCACACCTGCAGTGAGTTATTAAAAAGAGTGTGATGTGTGTGTGTGTGTGTGAGTTTGATGCTACAAGGCTGAGTTCACATTCATCCGCTGAAAGTGGGACATTTTTCTGAACTCACTCACTTTTTTTTTTTTACTTTTATTTTAGATGACCCTCAGGACAAATCCTGGTACAAAACCGGTTTCGTTTGCTTGAATTTCGGGGGTTTTGGTGGAGTAGTGTCTAGTAGAGTGGTGTCTGGTGGAGTTTCTCCCTTTAAAGGCAAAGAAATATACAAAACTTATTCTACCAAAACACATTTTCCGACCCCACAATAAATGGGGAAAAAACACAGGATAAAAAAAAAAGCTGTTGATTGTTCAGAAAAAAAAGAAAATCCATGCATAGGCTGATAAGTGTTCGCAGGAATTGACCTCTATCTTTAGCTCTTTGGGGAACTGATTCCCTGCAGCACAAAAGAGACAAAGCAATGTGTGTGTGTGTGTGTGTGTGTGTGTGTGTGTGTGTGTGTAGCCTTCTACTTATCTAGCGCTACCACACGGTGACTTATAGGTTGCAAACACCTTGCGTCGTTCCCCTCTCACTCTGAACTGTGACGGTTTCCTGCATCAATACCATGCTGATAATTTGTGAAACAACCGTTCTGCTCGCTCCGAAAAGCAATTTTAACTTCAGAGAACAGATTGAAGTTGCTTTGTTTTTAAAAACACCAAGCCGCATCAAGAGGAAGTAATATTATACATCTACACACAGAGGCGTTTATCAGTTCTGCAGGATGTGGTGTTCAGGGTTCAGATTGACCTATTGGAACACAGCGCGGCGTAAACCTTCTATTTGGGCGTCTCTCATACTACAATATCAATCTCAGAAATAGGTTTCTAATGCATCACAACAACAGAGGTGGGGTGGGGGGGGGAGAAGAAAAAGAGTACAATGCCACGTCCATTATCCCCATCTCTGTTTGCTTGCTATCAGAGGCTGCTGTGACAGTTGAAGGGCTCGGTGCTGCACACCTTTCTGATGCAGAGATGTGGACAGGACCCCTGGTGCAAAGCCTGGAATTAGCTGTCTCTAATGCGTGACACGCCAGGGCCGCGCCTGGCAGCGGGGAATGGAGACGTGGCAGACTTTATACATCCGTGACATGTTCTACACGTTCACCCCCCGACTGGAACCGAATCTGGAATCTGGCCGTTCCCTCTGAGCACAGACCCGATCGAGCCGCCGTCTGCCCCCCCCCCCCCCCCCCAAAGGCCCGTCCAGGCCTGGAAAATGTGATATTTACACAACAATCATCCTTTCTTGTTGCTGATGAAAGTGCACCTTTATCTGAACCTTTTAAAGAACCCGCAGATCAACTCTCCTTTAAAAAAAAATTTCTGCTCATGGATGAATCTCTTGCTCCATCAGAGAGATTGATGGCACCGCTGCTCCGTAGCACATTAAATTTATATTTCTGAGCATTCTATACACTCTTGTACGGACTGGAGATAAAACTGGCGATTTCAGACCCATTCGTCTAAGATTATCAGGACGCTCTTGCTTATGACAAGGCATCATATATTTATTTGTTCACAGCCGATTTCTGAGAAAAAGGAAATGATGATTTTTTTTTTTTACTGGTATTTCCAGTGATGTTTGAAAAAAACGGAACGATTGCTCCTCTGCAATCACTTCATCGTGATCCGAGAAAACGCACGCTGTGATAATTATGTCCACGTACACATGCAGGGAACGTGTGGCTGTTTGGAGTCTCTGTACGTCCGGGCTCATCAAGGACCAATCCTTCATTTATTTAAAAAAAAAAAAAAAAAAGTATCTGCAGCAAAAATTCTGAGCACAACAAGCCATTTGCATTCAACACCATCCAGCAGCATGCTATTATTTGCAAAAGAAGGTCAAAACTCTGATTAATGGACATGTCGTCGGATCATTTCTCACTCTCTGGAGTCGCGGGTGCTGCCACAAAAACATGAAGAGACGTGGTGCTGCCAAGGTTAGAACGTTCAGTCGCTTTTCAATGAAAGTTTGGCTGTAATTAGTTTTTAACGTGGGTTAACTCTAACTTTTACAATTTTCTTCTCTAATTCTTAGTAGTTTTTGTTATATTATTTGAGGTAGTTTTGTAAAAACACAATATTTTCACTATTTTATTAGTTTTCATTCATGATAATAACGTAATCAGTTGCCTTGTACCTGCACAATGTGGCTTAGAGCT
Source organism: Eupleurogrammus muticus (assembly GCA_036785175.1). Taxonomy (NCBI): domain Eukaryota; kingdom Metazoa; phylum Chordata; class Actinopteri; order Scombriformes; family Trichiuridae; genus Eupleurogrammus; species Eupleurogrammus muticus. The sequence continues at coordinate 3,968,875 of JAYKQN010000011.1, forward strand.
GCTTGATTATGAAGAAAAAAAATTATCGCGATTATTCTGGTCAATATTTAAATCAGGATAAATAAAATTATTATTTTTTTGGTTACACAATGCATTTATTCAGCATTAGCATTAAAATTGTTCCAACCAAACCACTCTGCCATTTCTCTCACTTGCATTTTCGCATTTGCTTTTAATATACGTACACATTTTTTTTTTTATTAGGACATATTCATCCAATCACACATCTTCAGTTTTACAATACAAGGACATGGGTGAAAAGGGAACGGGAGAAGCAGCTCATCAATGTCCTGCACCGGTTTCCATTCAAAACACATTAATCGTACTTTAACCAAACACAGAATAGATCAATTACATGGTTCTATTTCAGAAATTGTGTAAAATGGGAAATAAATCATGAACGATGATGAGTGTGAAGATCATTTGATACGCAAATCGCGATGGAAACGTATTAATTGCACATTGGTCACATAGTTGACCCCATGCTGCTCCTGGTGGGATGTGTGAGAATGACCAGGTGTGCAGTGACCATCAGCAGCATGAATGTGTGTATGGGTACACCTGTAGCGTTGGGTGACTGTACAAATCCAGATCATTTGCCGTTTATAAATGTTCTGCTGCGTACCTTGGTCATTAAAATCCCCATCATCCCCACACGCCACTAAAAGATCATTACCCAACTCAATTCAGTTAAGTCAAATGAGATTTTTTTTTATTGTTCTCGCCCAGATATTTAATATAAAGCCGTATGATGTACAACAGAATTCTCCGGTGGACCGTTAGATATCATATTTACACAACGACTATCAACAATTACGCAATTTCTCATCAGCGTCCACGGCCGCTAATGTCTGAGAAATGAAGCTCGGGTAGTCGCCTGGAGAACGAATGAAACTGAGGCGAGTGCGAGGAGTAAAATTGGATTTTCATGGCTCTCTAGTTAGTGCAGACACACACACACACAAACGCATCTTTAGGTGTACCATGCGCAGCCCACACACACTACATCTTACCCACTGACATAACCGAGCAGAGGATTCGCTTCAGGCCGCCTCGCACACTAAGTGATTGTTATTGCTTCAAGCTGAGACGACAAAAAAAAAAAAGAGAGAGAAATGATCGTGGACTTACTGCAGAAGAGGACGTAGGTCGCGGATCCAGCCAGCAGCTGGGGGCTGCAGGCCAGCGAGCTGACGAGTCCCAGGATCCAGCCAAACACCAGCAGGATGAGGCTGAGGGGCAACACGATGACCACCACTTTGTGCAGCGCTGCACACACACACACACACACACACACACACAGACGAGGTTAGGCTAGTAACCCACACCAGATTTTTTTTTGTCGCCTGTTTCCGATCTTTTATTGTCTAAAACCGACATATATCTCATCGTTCTGACATACGACCTCAGTGTGTCATGCCATCAACAAGCCGCAAACGTCATAATTCTGTTCTGAAGTAGGCCGACAATGTTTTTTTTCTTCTTTTTTTAGGTGTATATCGATGTGCTCGCTCCAGGTTTCCTCCAACGTGTTTGCAGGACGCTTTTAAAGCATGTAAAATTCACACTGTGAATCATATAAAAGTCACATTTAACTGGAAATGTGAACAATCTTGCAAAAAAAAAAATCCAAATTGCAGACTGAAAAAGTCTTAGTGCCTTTAACGTTACCGTCTTCAGATGGACCCACCTTTTAGTCTTTTTTTAGTTTCAAACTGTCACATTATTCTAAAGCCCTGGCTATTGGCTATCAGATTTGGATGAGCTTGTCTTGGGAAATTTCCATTGGGTGGCACTGCTGTCAATCAAACCAAAGGTGATCAACCTTTCATAGTCGGTCTTCATTGGCTTTTTTAGGCTGGCATGACTCCTCTGGTTCGTGCATGGCGTCAGTCGAGGCGAAACAACCCCAGAGACCATAATTGTTGCATCTTTCGTGTTATTCGAAGGGTGGTTTAGCTGTAAATGACACCCCTGCATTTCCCCCCTATCGCTCACAGTAGAGTGTGTGCAGAGAGGCTGCAGCTGTATGCAAAGGCAGAGCAGAGCATGTAAATCCACCTGCAGACAGTCTTGAGACTTCTTGGCTGAGATATATTGTCTGTCACAGCCCCCAATATGTCGCCGTATGTCATTGTCAAACTTGCAAAACAGGTTGTTTTTGGAACCTGGCATTGATTTTTTTATTCTTTTTTCTGCAGCCAGGGGGTAAAAAAAAAAAGGAAAAACCTGAATAATACCAATTCAATTATCAAGTTCCACCGCGGCTAATGAACAGAGCCACTCACCGAGAAGGTTCCTCTCTGCCTCCGTCAGGCTGGACATGTTTGCTGTGAAAGAAGGGATGACTGAACTCCTGTTTGCCCCTGAAAATGTCAGAAGGAAAAGGTTACGCACGATGGCGCAGAGCTCAGGGACCAAACATTGTCGCTTTTCCTTTTTTTCTTTCCCCTCCCGAAAGCTACACAGATAATTATTAGTAGAATGAGAACAAGTACACCTCACACTATCATTTAATTAAACCAATAAAATCCGTCACTGCTGGATACGTCTGTTCATGATAGTTTCCCTGAGATTTTCCCTTTATTCTTTCTGCCAGTGGATTGTGTCCTACATGACTCCATAATGCAGAGATATGGAGGGAAACTCTATTCTTTAATAACGTGACTCCACTTTTCTATTTCAATGTTCACTATTAATTCAAGATGAATTCTAGTTGCCCTACTAATTCCTTGATTCTGAATCTATGAACAGTGAAACATAAAACAAGTTAAATACAGAGGATGCAAAGTTCATGTGCATAATTTCATGGAAAATCAATTCAGAGCAGGATATTTAATGGATTTTAAATTGGCGCGATGGATCTGCTTCCATACGGTGCTGGGAAGACCTTCCAACATTATGTCGCCTTGGCATTTACTGGGTGAATGGCCCCCGCCAGCTTCAAATTGGACACCTTCTGTACCTCAAATTGAGCAGCCAAGCAGATTATATTGCAGCTGTGCTGACAAATATCTTGTAAAACGCCTCTGCAGCTTCCTGCCTTTTTCGCCTGCAGGGGCTGGTAAAGATGAGGCTGGATGAGGGGCTTCGAGTGCTATACAGTCATCACTCAGAAAGGACAACAAGAGATTATAGGTTTGGGATTTATAGGGATGAATTCTTGGGGTCGATCGGATGATTTGATTGATTGGTTTGGTCTTAGACAGGACAGGTTTGTTTGTATAGTGCAAAATAAAAGCCTTAGGTGAATATAACATCCCCCGGTTTATAAATCCTCAAATAAAATATGGAAAAACTCCCTAAAGGGGAAAAAAAACAACCTTTAGCCAGGAAAAAAAAGGACAAGTAGAAGAGACCTCTTCCAGGATGTACAGACGGAATCAAGACGTGTACAGAATACGACACAAATCCTACAATGCAGCATGTGAACAGGAGCCGATTAAGTCTGTTTTCATACGTTGTTCCAATGCCGATCGACCCCAAAACCACACGTTTCTATTAAGCATCAGATCCAAAGAGGCCCTGCTTTATTACTGCCCGTGGGGAAACTCACACTGCGCGGATCTGTCGATGAAATCGACTTATCGATTAGTTGACTGTTAGTCGACTAAAAAATAAAAAAGAAGCGTCTTAGGTGGAGATTTATTTTCTGCACATGTGCAGCCTGTGATTATTCCCCCCCCCCCCCCCTGAATCAATATTTACATCAATGCCACAAAAACTGAGATTGAGCAGGCTGTGTTTGAGTTGACTTGACAGTGGAGTGAGTGCTGGGGAATAATTCAAGGCACATACAGCCTCTATAGCTATAGCCTGCAGATAATAATCATGGTAACGCAGCAACACCAGTGACTAACATGTTCCATGACCAATGTAGGAGACAATCCATTACCTTCATCTGCCATCCACTGTGCATGCTTTTTTTCTTTCTTACAATCAAACACAATAAACGATCCATAGGAGGCCCTGTAGTGTTATTTGCACTGAATCCACAATTGCAAGTTAATTAACGATAATTGAACTTGTTGATAATATCTCCTCATCCTGATATTAAAAAAGTTATTCCACACATTTAGAGGGTTTTTTTTTTTATCACAGTTCAATATTCCTGAAAAGCCAATCTATTAAAATCTTAAATAAGCGACGAACCTTCAATGATTCTCCAAAGTCCTGAATGTGAACTCAGGTCGTCCGGATCCGTGCAGTTGGGCTTGTTCACGTCGATGATGTACCAGTAATCAGTCCCGATGGCCACGGCCAGCAGGCTGAAGCTGAGCAGCCCCGTGAAGCCCGCGGCCAGAACCGCCAGTCGGTACCTCATCATGCGCAGCGCAATCACCGGATTGCACACTTTTTGTTGTTGTTGTTGTTGTTGTTGATTTTTTTTTCCTTCTGCTCCCTGTTTGTTTCCCCCCTTTATAATCAGCAGCGACGCTCCAAGACGTGCGATGCGTAAAAGCTCTCCAGAGCTGGATCCGTTTTGGTAAAGTGGCGCTTCTCCATGGTTACCGGCGTCCTAACATCTACTTTAAAACGCGGGTAAAAAAAATAAATAAATAAATAAAAAAAAATAACCCAAAACGCGACATTTTTCTCTGGTTCGCCTCCATCTGGAAGCCGGAGAGGACACGGGGAGACGCGTGTTTCCCTCCCGCCGGGTCACCGCACCGACAGGGAGGCTGCGGGCGGCGGTGTGCGCGCTCGCGGGCTGAGCCACGAGCGTCATCAAGCTGCCGGCGGCGGGAAAACGCGCGTTTCCGGTATAGCGTTTTCAAAATAAAACGCCTGCGTCGCGCCGAGGCGAGGCGGCATGTTTCCTTTTGAAAACGAGCGCACATCCGGTAATCCGCGAGTCGGCTGAGAATAGGCTCGACTTTACAGTTTCACTGCATCACAGTGATTATAGACAAATAATAGATAAATATAATGAATAACCCCACCCTTTTTGTGTTGACAAAAGGATAAAAACTGCGAGATTAAATTAATATCAATGGTTAAAAAAATAGTCCCTTCGGTTTATATCATATATAGGCAGGAGTCGGGTAAAATCCAGTTGTGGATGAAGTACTCGGGTTGTTTACTTAAGAAAAAGTAGAAATACTTTTAACAAATAAAAGTCCTGAATTCAGGTTAAGTAAAAATACAAAAAGTTTCAAAAGTAAAAGTTCTAATTATGCAGCCTGTGTTATATTATTATTGTGTATTATATGGTTTTATTTTTCCACAATTAATTGTGAGAAAATTTAGCGTTAGGATCCTTTGGGTGGATTAATAATAATAATAATATAAATATATTTGTACCGCAGTTTATATTATTAAAAAATCTCAAAGTGCTACAAAAATAATTAAGTACTAAGTAGTACTAGTAAGTAAGTAGTAGTAGTAAGTAAAATCAGACACAAGTCAAACAAAAAAAACAGAAGGATTTAGAGATTCAAGACTCAAGAAAGGTGCGTTTTAAGATCTTTAATAGTAATACTATTATATCATATATATTATTATGTATGCGTATCTATGTTTGTCTAATAAAATTGCATGGTTAAAAGAGAAAATTCAAAAGACAATTACAGTCACTATTTAAAAATAGGTTATTTTATGTCATCTCTGCATCTGAAAAGTAATTAAAGCTTGAAGTATCATGTGAAAGGTGAACAAATGTGGTGGAGTATAAAGCATCTTTATTTTCATTGTGTATTCAGAAGAACATTGCAACGGTGATGAGGAGAAATACACCAATACATGAGAGCAATGAATACATGCATATATTAAAATAAATGGAAACTTCAGTATTATGGTGATAGAGAATATGATAATGTCTCGTGTCGTGATGGCAGTCGTATCATAACAGAGATCTGGGAAATCAGGTTGTGTGTTGGGTAATATTACAGCTATAAGGAAAAAGCTGCTTTCATCCTGTTCCTTTGTGATTTTATTGCTCCGCAGCACCTGCCTCATGGCAGCAGCTGAAACAGATGATGGCCTGGATACGACCTGTTATTTATGATGCTTTTAGCCCTTTAAAGCATAAAATGGAAATATTCGAAGTAAAGTACAAGTACCTGCAAAGTGTACTGAAGTACAGTACTTGAATAAAAGTTGCACTGCTCTACTGAAAAGGCTGAAACTAAATGGAATGTTTCATTTCAAAACTTTTCCTGTGTTAAACACAGTAATGTTACTGTTAAATTAATAAAATATACTATTAGGACACTTATAATGATATGAAGAGCAGTAGTGTAAAACTAGGGCGACTCGATGAGTATCTGTTGAACAAGCTAAAAGCTGAAAACTAATATAGACATCAAAATGAAAACAAATTAATATAAGTAGCATAATACGGTAATGTTGCCTGAGATTAGCTTTCACCCCTTTTTAAGCCACTATTTAGCCAGTGGAGCCACTTTTGGCCGCAGTTCCAGCCCAAATGTGTGGGCGCTGTGGGTCTATCGGCTTTACACGTTTGAATTCTACATTTCTCCCCCTTTTTCGGCCTTGTAAAACTGCACGGCCAAGCTCCATCAGGCTGCATGGAAGCGGTGAGTGAAAAGCAATTTGCAAGTCCTGCCACAGATTCTCAACCCGGCCTGAGCTGCGCGCTCCGTGCCGACGCCTTTCCCAGTTCGCTGTCACATTTTCCAGGTTTAATTGTGCAAAAAGTACGGCACCCGGGGCTGTCTTTCGATGATAACATTTGGTGAAAAAAAGAAAATGGAGAAGGTTGACCTCAAGCCTTATAATTGTCCAGTTCAGTGTAATTTCACGTGTGGGTGTACGCTTTTCATATTGAATAAGTCACAGTCCTCAAATCGGCACGGTCACTGGAATAATTATTTAAATGACAAAAGTGGGGATAACAATGGACGTAAAATGTTCGGACCAGTCGACTTGTATTTTACTCAGTGCAGCTCTATTGTTCTAGCACTAATTGGACAGTGTCCCTGCTCGTGATTTCGACACGTGATATTGACAACACGTGGCAGTGCTTCCTATAATCCCAAACCAGAGGGAAGACACTTGAGGCTACAGCACATAGACCCACCGGGACCAACGAGGTCAGGCACACAATAGTCGGCACAAAGTGCTGCGCGGTTCTCTTAAATAATTAATGGTGTTTACGCTGTACCTCGTGCAGCCTGCTTGTAGTCGAATCGCCTGTCACTTCTGTCTCCTCAGATTTATCCTCTGTGATGTATCGGTGGATCAGAACGACGTATAATGCAATGAGCCAGACTCGGAAATAGAATTAATTCATTTCTGTGTCTCGTTCAGGCCACATACTAAAGCCTCACTTCCTGTCTTCATGAAGATGAATGCAGCCAGCTCCTCAGACAGATGACCTTTGTGAGGTATGCAGATCTTTGGTGGCATCAAGGTTGTGGAGTTGAACCAGACGTTGTATAATATAGTGAAAGCATGCCGTACAGTAGAGTGGGCTCAATCAAAGAGGTAGAATATAAAGAAAGCCAGGGATTTTGATTTTAATTTTAGGTTTTCTGTCTTTCTTAAAGGGAGCAGAGAACGTGTGGAGCTCGTTAGGTCACAGAGGTCGGTGCCCAGCTCTTTTTTTTGCTTCTGTAATCTTGTGATTTGCTGTGATTTTTGCTGCTGGTGGTGTTGGTGCTAAGCTGCGCTGCTCAATCTGTAGTCTGCGTTTGTGGTGCCGCGCTTGTTGTGGCAGGACTAATTAATCAGCAAACAGATTACAGCTGATCCTCAGCATCTGTCTGGACTTTCCAGCCAAGACTCTACGGCATGAATGTGAAAATCGAAAAACCCATTTCTGTCTCAAATCCTTTTTTTCTTTTTCTCGAGTTTCACTTTGATTTGATGGAACGACGTTCTGTTAATCCGACTCTACAGCTGGAGACGATAACGCAGTGATGTGCGATAGCCAGAGAAGGTCAAACCGGGCCTGATGGTGTCCTGCTGTGCAACATTAGTTCCTTTTCTGCTTATCGTGTGTTGTCCTACTTCTGTTTGGCCGTCTAGCCAGGAGAAACTGATTATTAAACATGATGCAGTTTTTTAAGCATGCATTGTGTGAGCATTTGTGGAAAACAAGTCAAGAATATGAAAGAGAAGTTTATCTAGCTACATTTAGAAAGAAGGTGCAAATCTTCTGAGGATTAAGATTTACAGCAACTCACTGGCAGTAATTATCCAGAAACTTACTATAATTGTTTTTTCTTTACTTCTATTTACTTTAACTTCTGTTTACACTACTGTCAAAAAATAGGGGATTAACTGTAATATAAAAAGGACAAATTAAATGCTGTATTTACAGTATTAAGCGATTAATTGTATTATAATACAGCAACTTTTTGACTACTGTGACTTTCTGCAGTCTTATTTCAATTACTGTTATATTGTAAAATATACAGCAATCTGCATTAATAATTGTTCACAGTAACGTTACTGTGTTTAACACAGTAAATAACTGCATAATTCAAAGCAGACTTTTATTTTGAAAGGAAATAAAGCATTTGAGTTAAAGGGATCCAAGCCACACAGAGGTTGAGTTTGAGCAGAAAAACCTTTTTTTTTTTTGCACCGTCCTTCCATCAGCACATACACACACTACTCTATGAACAGGTTTGTGGAGCTGTTGTGTAACGGTGTGTTTTATTTCCACGCTTCCGTTGCCTCTGCATCAGTGGCTTTCGGCCGCCGATGATCCAGGAACCGACCCGATGCATTTGTCACGTGTTTTTATATATTTATTTCTTTTCACAATAAAACCTCAATAACAGTACAAGGCAATAAAATGAAATAGATTGTGCAGGTGAGATTGGAAAAAAATACACATAGAGAGTTATAAGGATATCTTACCCAAGTATATAATAAAACACCAGTAAATTAAAACAAGGCATATAATAAAAGTATCTGAGGTAATATCAATAAAGTCACTATTTGATGCTATGTGTAAGAGAGAATATATTATAGAAAACTCTAATAATACATTATTAAGTTCTACACATGACAAGATACCTCACATGTATACGTATAACTTTAGTAGTTAACACATGGATTAATACTAACAACTCACTGAACATGGTTAAAGCAGGACAAAATAAATCAGCCATAACTGATACCACAACGCTAATAAAACTAAAGCATAATAAGGGTGAATAAATAAAGCAGTCAGAACAAAACTGTCCTAACTAAGTCTCCACGCTCAGATGGCAGCAACCTAAACTCCCTGGCCAAAGGGAGTTGTGAATTAAAATGGATTTGGCAAGCTGCTGCGTCTGCTTAGTGCCCGGCTGTGGCTCCGCAATCTGCTGACCACACCATCTAATAATTAGATTCAGAGGGTTCCTTTTCTTTTTCCCAAGGTAGCTTCCCCGAACCGTGACGCCGGTGCAGAAGATAAAACGGATTCATTAGAAACAGCGTCATCGTCGTCCTCTCGATGTGGTGTCCATTCCAACTGAGAGCTGCACAGTTCTATTTCACATTCAAAGTCAGCGGTCTTAGATACATTAAAACAGAGATGTGAATGCTTAACTTAACTTAACAAAGCAGTGAGTGTTTTGCAGCAGTCATCAGTGCTCTAACCCTTTAACAACACCAGCGTCTCAAACTGAAGATTCCCAGTCGTCTCTCCAACCAGCGGGTGGGGTGGTATTGTTGTCTCGCAGGAGGAATAATTAACGATGACTAATCACGATTCCGTTTCCAATTTCATCTTTCCCTGCTCGCTGAGTTTGTAACCTCTGGTAAAACGTGTGCTGTGCTGGTGCTGACATCACGTTCCTCTGGCCTAACGGGTGAAAACTGTCATAACTTGTGAGGCTTTTCAGATTGTCTGGAAGCCTGTTCCTTTTCGTTAATGGCTTTTATAAAGAAAAGGCTGATTATGAAAAGGCACGCTCTCCATTTTTGGTTTTTGGAACACCACAGCCGACGTTAAGACTCTGCACGGCACCTTCAGAGCGAGGCTGCACAATTACTGTGTGCAGCCTCGGAAAGAATCTAATTAATTTTGAGTACAAAGAAATCAGAAAATTCTCTTTTATTTGTCCTTAAATATTGGCAGAGGTGGAGAAATATTTACTAGAGGTTGATCAGAATTCCACCATGGTACGCAAAGTAAAAAAACGACGTGTAGTGGTGAGATTCTCACGGAGAGGAAGAGGATTTATTTGCCTGGAATCATATAGGTGCACTTCAGAATTAATTGTTGCACCTGGGTAAAAGAGTTCTCCACATCTACATCTGAGCTGGAATAGCTGCAAAGACCCACCAAATGAAATGATTTTATTCATTTATTATTTTTTTTTTGCAACAAATGGAGTCTCCTAAGACTATTTCCATTAGTGCATATGATGTCCAGCTGGGTGGAAATAGCAACCAGATGGTTTGTGTGTGTTTGAGAGAGAGAGATAACCTTAGGAAAGGAGAATCTACGTCACACTTTTTAGTATTTTTCAAGAACAAAATCTCTTGTTCTTGCTCAACAGAATTGTTTTGAACCAAACTGGGGGTTACGGGGCACGAGCAGAAGGATTTGGGACGGCGTTTTTTAATTAGTTGGAGTGTCGCCCTATCTCCCAACTCTCGACTTTGTTCCAGTACCACTGCCTGACTCGGAATGCATATGTGCAGCCTCCCGCCTTGTGTTCTGTCAATGAAAAGCTCAACAATGGACTTCACAAAGTGGAGAGTGAAGAGGAGGTTTTATCAAGTCCCCGGATGCCGAGGCGAGAACCGCTGCCTTGGAGAGGCTGAGGCGGCGTCTTGAGAAGCAGGTGGAGACTTTGCAGCGATGCTAACATTAACTAATCACTGCACACACATCAAGTGCGACGATGTGTGTGTGTGTGTGTGTGTGTGTGTGTGTGTGTGTGTGTGTGTGTGTGTGTGTGTGTGTGTGTGTGTGTGTGTGTGTGTGTGTGTGTGTGTGTGTGTGTGTGTGTGTGTGTGTGTGTGTGTGTGTGTGTGTGTGCGCCTCACTGGTCCCGCCTCCTCTGCCCCCCACAAAGACAGGTGGTGAAGAGCAAAGCAAAAATATATCATAAAACTAATGTTATAGCAAATACAGAGAATGTGCAAAATAACATTTATCTAGCAAAAAACCCAAAAAACAGAAAAGTAGCTGGAAACGCTTTCATGCATGGCCGTGCAGAAGGTAGGAAATCACTTCCTGATTGCAAAGGAGATTTCGCCACTTCATAGGTTGCAGTTTCAGTATATCTGGTGTTTTAATCGTATTTTCAGCAAGTTTAAACATTGCAATTCACAAAGTTCACGTGCATACTATTGAACAGGTTGAATGGAAATGCACAGGATTGTAGCTTCAGGTTAATCTATGGTCCTGGCAGGTTAATGGTATCACATGATGATACCCAGAAGATTCATTAGAAATGAGACACAAGCCCCCCCCCCCTCCAAAAAAACAAAAATCAGGAGTAAAAGAGTCATAGATAACGTGATATTACTGCGGTGGCAGATGTTAAAATCCTGAATTGCTGGTGTGTCGCACACTAATGGCGGTGTAATTTGTGCTCTTTGTTGTCTTCAATGACGACTTGGCGTCTTCTCCTCGCACGGCGCCCCCTCATGCGTCATGTTATTTAATCATATATCCGTAAACTCGGAGACGCGGGTGGAGGCTCGACCAGCACCACAAGTAGTAGGAATATGGAGGGAGCATTCCAGGTGTTTGTCACATGTCTCAGGCTGAAGAGATAAGCCGCCTTCTCTATTATATTCTAAGTAATGTCTCTGTGGTCCAAAAATGAAAGAAAAGTTGTCTCAACGATGCTTCTCCTGCTGAACATGGGGAAACATAATGTATTTCTTGAAAGAAAAACCAATTTTCGGTCTCAGCTTGAAGACGAGATCTCAATATGATTTTCTTTTTCTTTTTTTTTTTTTAACGAGCCGAACGCCAAAGTTATTTATACTCAGAAATTCAGAACTCAATTTTAACACCACCTACAGTGGGTTTTGAAGGATTCTGGCCTTAGAAAACCACATGAATCATGTCCTGCTTGTATTAGGACGAGTGTCATATATATATGTGTGTGTATATGTGTGTATATATATATGTATATGTGTGTATATGTGTATATATATGTGTGTATATATGTGTATATGTATATATCTGTGTATATGTATATATGTATATATGTGTGTATATGTATATATGTATATATATATGTGTATATGTGTATATATATATAGGTGTATGTACATATATGTGTATATGTTTATATGTGTATATGTGTGTATATATGTATATATGTGTGTATATGTGTATGTACGTATATATGTGTGTACATACGTATTTGTATATATATGTGTATATGTATGTGTATACATATATATGTATATATGTGTGTGTATATATATGTGTGTGTATATATATATATATGTATATGTATATATATATATATATATATATATATACATATATAGAACTGTCTCTTCTGCATGAAGGTGGGAAAAACACTAGTTGAGGGCAGAGACTATATACACTTATTAGTATATAAGGTGAAGAGGACAGAGCCTAAACATGAACCCTGCGGAACTCCCAAAAGAACTGCCAGGATTTAACAAACTGACATCTATTAAACTAATATCTACAAACTGTATTATCAAAAGCAATATTGTACAATCTCTGCGAGCTTTTGATAAATAAGCAAAAAGGAAACACGTTTTTTTGTCTAGTCATTGCTATAAACAGCTGTTGTTTTGCTATAGTTGGCACTGAACCTGGAAACATTTGGACACAAAACAGAAGGATTTGAACTAAATGCTCTGTGCTGAAATGCTTTTGGCAAGACGGGGTGAATAACAAATCGTAATTGTTAAGATCCGTTCTATCACCGCTCTAATGTGGCGGGAGAACATGAGCGAACTTTTAGGAAGAAGAGGGAAGAGGCGAGATGCAGGAGAAAGGATTGAAATTACGCATGACGAGCACCGCAATTAGAGGATTCACTACCTTTAGAAAACTAAGGGGGAGGAAAAAAGGGTCTAATTTATCCTCCCCAGTAGAGCTCTTGGGATCGATTTTAAGTAAGGCTTCAAGAACAACCGAGCATTTCTAACTGAGCGGCTGAATTATTGCAAATGACAAAATTGTCAGTACCAAGTGGGGGTCCTGTATATCATATTGAATAAATACCTAGAATCCGCAAAATGCCTGTTGAAACGTGTTCACACCCCACGGGGTCTGAGATTATACGGTAAACAGCTAATCAATACGGGTGGTAAGGAGGAGTGGGCTGGTTGTGTGACGGGATTCACTGCCTTCCAGAGCGTTTGGATTTGCCTGCGAGCAAGTAATTAACTCTCAATAATAATAATCAGCTTTGGCCTTTGGCAACAAAGAAAGTGTTTATTTCTAATTTGGTAAGGAGACGTCTAATGATCAGGGTCTCGTTTTTTAGGTTTTTTTTTTTGAATGCTGGAGAAAAGCTGAAGGACGCCACAAGCAGGAAATGCGTCAGAAATACCTTGAAGTTTCAGAAAATCAGCCGGGACAAATCGAAGCCACCAGTGGCCTTTTTGAGATTCTCAGACGCAGAGCACAGCAGAAGTGTGTGTGTGTGTGTGTGTGTGTGTGTGTGTGTGTGTGTGTGTGTGTGTGTGTGTGTGTGTGTGTGTGTGTGTGTGTGTGTGTGTGTGTGTGTGTGTGTGTGTGTGTGTGTGTGTGTGTGTGTGTGTGTGTGTGTGTGTGTGTGTGTGTGTGTGTGTGTGTGTGTGTGTGTGTGTGTGTGTGTGTGTGTGTGTGTGTGTGTGTGTGTGTGTGTGTGTGTGTGTGTGTGTGTGTGTGTGTGTGTGTGTGTGTGTGTGTGTGTGTGTGTGTGTGTGTGTGTGTGTGTGTGTGTGTGTGTGTGTGTGTGTGTGTGTGTGTGTGTGTGTGTGTGTGTGTGTGTGTGTGTGTGTGTGTGTGTGTGTGTGTGTGTGTGTGTGTGTGTGTGTGTGTGTGTGTGTGTGTGTGTGTGTGTGTGTGTGTGTGTGTGTGTGTGTGTGTGTGTGTGTGTGTGTGTGTGTGTGTGTGTGTGTGTGTGTGTGTGTGTGTGTGTGTGTGTGTGTGTGTGTGTGTGTGTGTGTGTGTGTGTGTGTGTGTGTGTGTGTGTGTGTGTGTGTGTGTGTGTGTGTGTGTGTGTGTGTGTGTGTGTGTGTGTGTGTGTGTGTCGTAAGCAGCCGTGGGGAAAAAGGAACGCTCGCTGGAGCTGACGGCGTCTTTTTCCTCGTATCAATCTGCTGCCGCTGCTCCGCTTCCTGACAAAATAGTTCAGGATGCAATAGAAGGAGGCGCTTCCAAGGACATAAAGATTCCCGACAACTCAGGACTTTAAAGTCAAGGCGTATTACACAGATTGTCCCGCTGTAGCTGCACCGCACAAATTATGACTCCCAGAACATAAACCGGGTATTTTAAACATATCTTACTATCAATACAAACAAACCATTTACGTTTATGCCTTAGCTGCATCCGTAAATCCGTCAATACCGTTTCCGATTCCGGCACGGGCAATTAAGTATTGTGAGCTCCCGCGTTCACACCTGTGTGAATGTCGCCCGCTCAGAGGGGCCTCTGCCCTTTGTCTGCAGCACGTCTTATAACCTGCTTATTAACCCGTCACCACACCTATGACAGACATTAACGTGTCACGCGATCACACATTTTCCTTTCAAGCCGAAACATCGAAACTTACAGCGTTCATCTGAAACATGAAACAAGGGACAGGAGCATCAGAGTCAGCATAGCATCCGATTACTTGATCAATCAATGCAATTTGAATAGAATATTCAATTACTACTAAACAAACATTGCATTAGTCGCCATTATTTCTATTGATCAGCTCTGCTCGCTGTGGAGTGCTCTGAAACCAGCCTGGAAATGGTTAAAAACATGATTATTATTCATAAAAGATAAGCGCTGGTATGAAATTACTTTCTCCAGAGCTCCTAGATAAAGGAGACAAATTGGTGTGTAGTTACTTAAAGGCAGCGTTTACAAATTAGTTTTTCGTTCATAGTGGGTGAGTAATAGCTCGCGTCAGAATATTGGAAACGGACCAGAAGCCAGATTATTGTTACAAATTAGGAAAATTACAGAGGCCAACAGTGGAAAACGCTCACAAACATAGGTACCAACCCAAAAATATACGTCTGTATGCACAAGAAATTAAAGACACCAGATCCAGACTTTACTCAATGCAGCTGACATTAAGTATTAACCTGCTGGTGATTAAAAACCAGCTGATACAAATCACTGAAACCACATCCAAAAGAGACAAATACCTGCAGGAAAAATCTTAACGAAGTGATAGGAAAATTCTATCACATTCTGTTATTGCAAAAGCCAAGACAGGTGACCGATTGATTTTGCACACCAACAATAAGGAGATGCGTGTGTGCATGTGAAAACCCAATCGTGTGCAGCTGTATTCATGAAAACAAGACACGTGCAATCCATCATTTGCTCCCAGAGAACGCTCGCGCGGTACGTGGCGTCTCCAAGTGGTGGCCTGACAGCATCAATCCCCCCCAACCGAAGCCTCCGAACTCCACCAGCAGAATGAAAGCGTCTGGCTGCGGGAGACGCCTCATCCGTATTTCTGGTGGTGCTCCCATGCTTGGAAATCCTTATCCTCAATTCTCTTTTGTAGATTTCACGAGGCTGAATATGTGTGTGTGTGGCGATTCTACACCTGACTTTAAAAAAAGGTCATGGCGTATAGAGTGTTGTTTGATAGGAAGAGGGATGGTGCGAGCAGGCTATTTATAATTCTCCTTATAAAACGGCCGGCGAGCCCCCTGCTGTAAACGCATCGATTTCTTCAAACGACACGCCGCCGCCACACGCTGCTCCGACGAGAGAACTCGCCCGCTCAAACTCGAACGGCCTCAGCAGTCCGACGGGCGCCGGCGGCGAAAGTACAAAAGCAGACGATTAAATGGCCGTCACGTTTCCTAATGCAGGGTTTCAGGGTTTGGCCTGATACGAGTCAATTACTCCACATGTGCTGGACATACAATGCAGTTTCTCACATTCGCAAGTGCAAAAAAGTAAAAAGAACCAACAAGCTATTTAACCAACAATAATGCGCGTGCATAAAGTATGCAAAAGTATAAAAAAATAACTGATATGTAAGGTGCATGTATTTTGAGGTATTTAAAGGTCTATACAGGGTGTATATAGTTGACAGAAAAATCATTGAAACTACAAATATTAGTTTAACAGAATACAGTCCGTTCACGTTGAGCTTGTGTTGGATTAAAACTGTGAACTGTTAATACACCGATTTTTGCATCGTTTGCTTTCCGATACTTAAACACACGTTATTTTTTAAGGGCGTTACAGTTCGTGCCGATGCCAACTTGTTTATCTTCCACTGGCGTCTTTCTAAAGCTCGAGGGTGATCGTTCAACCGGGGAAAGGTTATTTGACTTTTTTTCTTTTTTTTTCCCCAACCAGTTTTAAATAGTGCAATCCGGTGGAGGATGGATAATTTAATTTAATGGATAGTCTCATTTAAAAAGAGTATGTGGAATGAGGGGAAATAAAGTGGAATTAAAGGAAGATGAATTTAATATATTAGAGAAATTATCTACAGAACCAGCATTGAAATGTGTGTGGAAATACTGTTATAGAGAGCTGCAGTGGAATTAATTCATGGTCAATTACCACCACAACAATCTAGTTGTTGTCCTGTGTTTTAAAATTGCTCAGTCCTCAGAGGAATGCACACAATCCATATATAAGATATTCAAGTGAGAGACAAAAATGCATTTAGAATGTCAAATCGCGTGTGTTTGCATACAGCAACCTCAGATTGAACGAAGGGAAACTCTGAACCTCAGGAAGCGCCACAGAGGGCAGACGCCTCGCCCAGGACAGACAGAGATGTTGCGTGGGCAGAATAGAAAGTGGAAAGTTTCTCTTAGCTCATCAATAATCCAATCCTGAGCAGCGGAAACACACGAAGTGGAAAATTGAAGCCTCCAGTGAACAGAAACCGAAAAATGGACTCCACAGTCCCGTCCCGTGAAGCTCAACTTTTGGAAAATTAAATATAGGTTCATTTATTTAGAGATTCATGAATTATAAGGTATTGACGATGGAGAATGGGCAGATGCGATTCTAATGATATTTATACGATAATTGAGCATTTGACGTTTAAACGCGTTGTAAAACATGTCTGGGGGGATCTTTAAATTTGAAGGACACGTTTTTATATGAGGATGTTTCTACACAGAATCTGCACAGTGCATGTACGATTTTACACCTTTCTGTCATCTGTGCATTCGTTATTCACGTGTTTTACTAATTTTTACTAATTTTAGAGCCACAGTTGTAACAGTTTACCCTTTTTGGCTCTTAATTTTTAAGTGTAGCACATATTTTTTTTTGCCAATTTTAATATTTCCGGCATCATTTTGTAAATTCATCCTCATATTGAATAATAATTCTAAAACACACAGAATGAAACCAAAATGATTGTTGTTACTCCAGGAGGACGCAGCTCCCAGAAAAACTGCACGTTTTGACGCTACTGCCATTAATTCTGAAAACAAATCAAAGCGAAGACAGAAAAGGGGGAAATTCTATTAATATAATATTTCTTATCCCAGTTTGAAAGGCATGTTTTGACTTTGGGAGGAACGAAATTAAAATTTGGGACAAGCTGACACTCTGCAGACAGTAAAAAATCTGAAATTGTACAATATGAAAGGGGGGAAAAGGCACAGTTTTCAGTTTTTGGGTAAATAACTCGACCTCTGGTGTTCCTGTGATAAAATGCACGTGTTAATCCAGTGACATGTTTGACATATAGCACGTATTTTTTGCTAATTTGAATAGTTTTGGGTCCGTTTTGGAATTTCATCCTTGTCTCGTATAATAAAGTCTAAAACACACAGTATGTAAATCATTATGTTGTTACTGCCAGAGGACACGACTCCCAGAAAAACACGTTTTGATGCTACTGCCATTAATTCTGAAAATAAATCAAACCAAAGGTGACACTTTATTAATATAATATTTCTTATAGCAGTTTAAAGGCGTGTTTTGACTTTGAGAGTAAATACATTAGAATTTGTTGCAAGCTGACGTTCTGCAGACAATAAAAAATGCATGAAAATCTGAAATTTTACAATATGATACAATATAAAAAAGGCACAGTTTTCAATGCTTGTGGGTAATTAACTCGACCTCTGGTGTTCCTGTGATATAAGGTTGTCTTATAATCATTCCGAGTTAGTTCATAGCCAAGATAATGGTAACCCCCCCCCGGCTCTTTATGGAACACTTGTACTTGACCTTTCTGTTTCTCCGGCTGACCCCGGCTCCCTGGGGGGGTCGCGCAGCGTCCACGGAGCTAGTCTGATCTCAACAGAGTGGGCGTTTGTGTAGGTTTTTCCAGAGAGACTGCAAGACTGTATTTATGCAAACTATGTTCTTCTTGTACCATTAAAACATGCACGAGTACTTTTTTCCAGGCACACAAAGGCTGAATCTGAATTTGAAACCTGTCACAGATAAGTCCATGTTAGTGTTGTGGCCTGGCTGTGCAGGTGCTGCACTGCATTACAACACGTATTTAACTCGAGTCATCCATTTTTTCTGGTGGTCTGCAGTAAAAAAATATATTTATTTTGTTTAGTTTCAGAATTATTTTACACTTAGATTGCATGAAGCGAATTATTTCATGCTCTCATTCCCAGGGAGGACATTACACAATTAAATTGCTTCGAAACAAAATGAATAAATAAAGTAAATCCGTTAAAACGGCCACAGCTCAGTGAGTAGTGTTTGCTGATCAGGGCGAGCAGTGAGCCTTTATACGCTGTGACTTCTAAAGAAAACTGCTGCCGGCGTAATTATGGAATTAAACAAGGTTAGACAAGTTCCTCAAAAGTGTGGACAAGGCGGTGACATGGAACTGTAGAATATTCTGTAAAATCACAGCGTAGATATTTTGTTCTGCTGTACAGCTGATGCCGCTTTAAACTCTTTGACGAATTCAATTTCCAGGTATTTCTGCTTGTGATTGACGTGTTCGGCTTTTTCGCAGCACTGCACTGCCACCCAGTGGTGGAAATGGAGAAATCCTCTCTACCTCATCCTGAGAGAGTCCTCTCTGCCTTCTATTGATAAATTACAAATTCAGTTTGATAATTAATAATAAAAAACAGCACACAAATAGCTGCATTTAATCACAAACCATTGTTCTTAGTTTCTTGTACTTCAACAGGCATTGGTTGACATTACAACCCCTTTATTATACAATGCACTTTATTTGGATTTATTATGTCTTAGGTGGTAAACTAACCAAATATATGTATAATAAATGGTCAGTTTTTCCAGATTTTGCAGCTGGACACTGTGTCGACTGATGATTATTGCAGAAAAAGCACGAGCTACATTGGGATTTTTGAGCTGCCACACCAAGATTAAATATGTACTCATCATTTTGTTTTCATTTATCAAGCTTCTACGGTGTAATATAATATGACATTTCCTGGCTCCTATCATCGCGGATGACATTGTGCCGATAAAAGCTGTTTACTTCTGGTGAAACAAAAATCACCTTGGGGGAAAGTGGAAAGAGTGAGGGCACTAAAGAGTGCCGCCATAAATCTGAACGCATGGTTGATTATAATACCTATTAGGATCTCCTCAGTAAATATGACAAAGACATGAAATATGGACAGTGCTAATTCTCTTCAACTGTTTATGAAAGTTTGAGTAGTTCTCAGTCTTAGTTTTCCTCAGTTTATAAATTTGTTGCAACATGCTGCGCGGCTCCTCAGATAAATTTAATGAATTTGTCTCATACTAAATACGTCGTACAATTTCCCGTATTAGGAATAATATCCTTTGCTGGAGGTTGGGGAGGTTGCAATGTGCAAATACCTACCAAGTTGTTCAAAAAAGGTTTTGCGCTGTTTTGGCAGATGATGTCCTCCAGATTGTTAATGCCTCCCGACTCTCCGGAATGTTCCCTACCGGGCTCAGTATCGAGGGAAAGGCTATACAGGGCCTGGGCCGACCCGGTTTATGTCTTTGCCCTTTCCCAGATAGTTCATCACCAAGAGCTAGAAAAGCACCATGGGAGCACAGACCCACACCAAGCATATCGATTTGATTCTGCTATTCTGACAAGATTTACCTGCAACTTCATGATTGCATAATGCCCATGCATGCTCAAATAAAGTGTGTATGCAATTTAAACCCTCAACAGTCAAGTATTAGTATATCTAGCATCATTTTGCAAAGAAAACAAGCTATAGGGGTGGAAGATATCACCACCAAGTGGCCCCAATCGATGGCTACTGTTTTAAGGTCCATTTTCTGCTACTTAAAAATTCAAAGAGATCCAGAAACCAGGTTTACTTCCTGATTCATGCAAAAATTTAATCACCGGTTCATGCTACCATTTTCAACAATTGCTAAAAATATGACAAACATCCGGCCAAAGGTCTTTAAGCTAAATGTTTCCTTTCCCAACGCTGTGAATTTGCAGCGTTTCTTTCTTGCAGTTGGGGTTTGGGGGGGTTTGCAAGTTTTTGCTTCTGCTTTGTTTTTTGTTGCATTTCTTTAATGAGGTGTGTGTGTGTGTGTTTGTGTTTGTGCTTTTGGTTTTGCATCATTTCTGTGTTTTGCGGCATATATACCAGCTTAATTAGCATCATTAGCAAAGGAGTGGCCCATTCAAAGACTGGCTAACTATAATATTTTCATGGTTACTGTAGGTTACGGTGGTGCAGCTCTGCACTGTCTGTATTTAAATGCCTGTGGTCACTGTGGTTGGACGAGTATAGCGCCTCACACTGCTGTTGTTCTTGATGGTTGGTGCAGGTTTGTGCATCTTTGGCAATGCTGTCGTCGTGTTGTTGTGTGAACCCTGTGTGTTTGTACGCCTTTACACAATGACATGTTGGTCGTGCCGTTGTTTAGTCTTTGCGTGCAGCACGTCTCTTTGTGCAACGCTGTAGTCATGTGCTGTTTATTTCTGCGTCTTTGTGTTGTGGCAGCGGTGTTGTGTTGTTGTGTTTTTATATGTGCATCTGTTGTGGCCCGCCCATGTCAGTCAGATGCCCACACTACAGATGTCCTCACGCGCCAGGCCTGTTCCCCAGGGCTCTCAAACCTGCTATTACAAAACCAACGAAAGCGAAAAAAGAGTCATCTTGATTCACTTGTTCCTGAGAACAACAGACCAGTCTCAAACTACCAACAATTACATGTGTATCTGTCATATAACAATTACTTTGACGTTTACCAGTCTGGTTTTAGCCTCCACCACAGTACAGAAACTTCTCTGCTCAGTGTTGTCTTTAACATTAACTCAGACAACCATGAAGTTTCTATTTCTTGTGCTTCTTGACCTCAGTGCAACCATAGAATTCTTCTTCAGTGCTTAGAACACTATGCAGGTCTTAGAGGAGTAGTGCTTAATTGACTTTCTTTCTATCTTAGATGATCTTTTTTCTATTTCTAATTGTAAATTAGATTTGGTTGGAGTCCCTCAAGGGTCAAGTTATGGTCCACTGCTGTTTGATTGAATTTCTCCCTTTGTGTCTACAATCTTTGGTTCAGTGTAGGAAAAAAGGTTCTCTGTGGATCATCTGGAAAATTGCAGCTGAATAAGAGTGATTCTCAGTTCTGAAGACAATAAACTTTCAGGAGAGTTCAATGTGCTGCAAGATCATTTGACATGCGGAGAGCAAACGAACAAGAACACCAAGAATTTCAAGTATCTTCAACATTTGACAAAAAAACAAAATGATTGCCCAAAGATATTGTCAAGTATTTATTGTCATCAGCATTTTCAAAAATCATATCAGAAAACAAAATGAAAAAAACAACCATCTACATAGCATATTAAATATATCCTATATATGGCCAGAGGCTCTCTATAGAGCTGATACAGCATGCATAGGTGACCAAGCATTTAAGACGTTGCTTTTCTAAAATGTTTCTCTATTAGTTGCAAATTACATCACAAAACCATTGATTTAGACAAATAAACTTGAACTATTGCATATTTTCTTTTCCTGAGAAATAACTGAAAGACATCTACAGCCTTATATCTATAGATTCTGGTTGTTGTCTTTACTGCACACGTGTGCCGATTGTGGCTTCACCAATTCAATGAGCGTGGCGTTATAAACTCAGATTATATATATTTATTATCACTTTACATAGACTACAAATATCATTTTGTTGTTTATAGACCAGCAGGAGTGATGGTCTGTACCTTAGCATCAGGCCAAATATGTTCTTCCGGTTGCATTTTAAACATTAATTAGAATTTGTTCAATTTGATTTTATTTTGTTTAACTGCACTTTTAGGACTTGTGTGTGTATGTGTGTGTGTGTGTGTGTGTGTGTGTGTGTGTTTGTAATTATTGCATTGTTATGATGGGTGGAAAAAAATATCAATTATTGCAATATACCATGATATTTATCAACATATCAATACACTAATGCCAAACTTCAATTAAAAAATAGAGAAGGGTATGACATGCAATACATACAATATATGTTATTGTGGAACCACAATAATCATTATAGTATTGAGATGTGGGTCATGTGTTGTATTGTGATTTACCGTGTGATATCCTACCCCTGTCATTTATAGACCTGCATTACCCAAGAATAACCTCGAACTTTCATGGTTAAAGTGGTCACATTGGCATTATCTAACATATCCCTTGTATTGAAATAGATTATACAGCCTGTTCAAATATATATACATTCATCATGAAACACAGAGTGCCTGAATCTATCTGCTGGTGACAAACTTTTTACTTTCGTTCTCAAAAAGCTCATAATGTTACAGTAGCCTACATAATCCGATATGCCTATAAGTGATGGTATTAAGGGCTAGTGTGTGTGTGTGTGTGATGATGGGTTGTGGGTGTGTCAGTGAGCTTTCTGATACCACTTTTAATGTATTCCAGTGAGTCGTCTTTGTAATTTACCCGTTATGAAAATCCCTCATAATGTCTATTCTTACCAGCCAACATGGAACACGTGAACCAGGTATGACGGAATACAGAGTGCAGAATGGTTTAAGGCCCCAAAGCAGAGCACCAGAGAAGCACTTTCTCAGTTCACTCCTGATACATTAACAATGATATATAGTCCATAACATGCTTTTTAATGTGCTCCCCTTTCATATCTTGCTTGTCCCTATTGTTGATGTAGGAACTATCTACTGATATTCTTTGTTTCTGGACTTGTCTGTCCTTTATTTCTCTATGTGAGACACATCTATATCACAATAGTGTCTGACGTCCTCTCTGGTAGCTGAGTATCTTAGGATGGTGTTGTTCATTTCTGTCAGTCTACTTCATTTGTTCTAGATTGTGAGAAATAAACTAAAAGAAAACATCATTAGCAATGGCCATTCTCTGTATTGGGAGGAAATGGTCATAGTGTCATCATGCTGCTGATGTAGAACATACTCAAAGTTAAATTAAATACTATAAAAGCTGTAAAAAGTCAACTAATCCAAATTCAATGTATTCTGTCTTTTGAGTATTGCATTTTTTTCCCCCAAAGTAAACTTTGTCTTCGTTTGTTACCTTCACCAGGCAGCTATTATTTCCGGTTCTGTGTCTGTTTAACTATGAACAGGATTACAGAAAACTACTAGACTAGTTTTTTTGTGAAACATGGTTGTACAACATGGAATTGGCCATGGACGTTTGGTGTCAGTGGAATGTTAATAGATGAAGAAGCAGTTTGCTGAATCCTGCTTTTTGGAAATTCTAGTATTCCGACAACCCTTGTCGTGATTCAGCTGAGCAGGATCCTAAAACCGTAGCTTTGTAAGTATAGTTGCATAGATATATATATATACACGTATATTGTGCTTGTACAATTGCATGTGAGTTAAAAGACCGACCACTGGCCTTGGCAAAAAGATGCATTCTCTAAGTGTTGTTCTTCCAGCTAGTGAATTTGTGAAAGTTGTTCAGGAATGATGTGTCCTTTTTTTGAACATATTTAGTCTGTTTAGCGAGTTGAATGTAGCAGCATCAGAAGGACTAAAGGTTACTCTCTTTTTGTACATTCATGGCCATTCTTTCTGAACAGGCTGCACAGAAAATGTGTCAAAGGCATTAAAAAAAGCAAATGGAGTTAGGCAGCAACACTTTTTGTTAAATTCCTCTCTGTTCAGTGTGGCTGCCCTCTACGAAATATACTTCTTGGATCTATATTGAACTGTCTTAAAGGTTTGAGTTTGGGACAGCCACTCTTTTATTCCTTATCTGTGAAATTACACGTTTTGATACGGTATGTATTGCTCGATGTTGGCATTGACATTGTCATTTGAAAGACAAAATGTTTCACATTTACAAGAAAAAAAAACAGACATCTTCCTAAAGTATTCACTTCTTTCCAATTAAAAAAACAAAAAAAAAACAGACTGGGCACCAGGCAGCCAGTATAAAAACAGGCAGGAAATGTTACCGGTCAGTCCACTTCATATTAGCTGATAGAAGTGGGTCCTGCAACCCGCCTTCTTTCGGGACACTGATTGAAGAGGGTTTAAAACTCCCAAAGACAGGATGCATCAACAGTTGAACCATCACCCATTAGCGTGCCTCCTTGGTCTCCGCGAAGGTACTTGCCGTTGGAGCCTTTGATAGCCATGCGTCCGTGTTCCAGGAACTCGAGGAAAAAGTCCTCTGGCTTCTCTCCGTCTGTGCACACCAGGCCGCTGCTTGAGATGTACCAGAACTTCTCATTCATACCTGCGGAAGGAGATGAGTGCATTATAATTTAACCAATTGAGAAATTTGCACCCATTGGTAGAACATACATACTACTTATTGATAACAATACTTAATAATACTCTTAGCAATACCTTTCCTTCTCTAATATTTATTTTAAATTAATAGGAAACAAACACATTTCTCATCCAAACAACTGATAGGGTTAGGGTTAGGGTTAGGGTTAACGCCAACCCTAACCCTAACCCTAACCCTGTTATTTTGTTCTAAAGCTTATTGATATTCCAGTATTTGCCCAATTAGGAATTGGTGTTACTGCCTTACACATGGACATTAAAACAGAATACAGATTGACTGCTTTGCAGAAATTAAGTATGTTGTGGACACGTGAAAACACTGACTTTTGACATTGTAGGCGCCATCGTTGAAGACCAACGGAAAAATGTCGTAGACGGAGCGATTTGCGTTCAGAGTGTTGGAGTTCTTGTGGTGACACACGAAACCATTCTCTCCACGCAGGATCAGCATGGGGCGGTTGATGAGCTTCATCAGGAATAATTCATCTTCACCTGAAAAATAAAGACGTGTACTTTTTCATCTGCCGTGCATAGATCGTCAAAGCCATACCTGTACCGTCGTTTCCAAACATACACCACAATGAATGTGAATTGGAAAACGCATACCTACGCTGTCGCTCACTGCTGCAAGCTGCCCATTCTTCTTTGTGCACACATACTTCCCGTTATTTGCTTTAAGTGCCACCCGCTGTCCTAGCCACTCAATGTCAAACATTGTATTGACCTCTCTGAAAACAACACATAGAGAAGTTCTGGTAAGAGGTGTGTGAAGACATAAATACAATAAAATGTGCTGCTAGAGCTGCGAGGACTACTTACACCTCTTTTGCAGTGGACTGGATCTCTCCATGAGATACTAGAGTCCAGTAGGATCCACCATTGGTCCTGAACATGGACTTTTTGCTCTCCTTGTCAATCTCCATCTGGAAGGTCTCCATATCTGTCTCCACATCCTGGTTGGCTGAAATACTCACTCCTGACAAAACAGAGTTAAAAAAAACGAAAGCTTTGATATTTTTGTCTTTGTCAGTCAGAGGGTTGCAGGTCTATTGTAGGACACACACATCATTCACTTACACACTCACATCCACAGGCAATTTAGAGTCTCCAGTTAACCTCAGCATGTGTTTAGACTGTGGGAGACACAGGGAAAACATGCAAGCTCCACACAGAAAGATCCCAGCCCAAGGACGGGAATCCTTATCCATAACTCTACCCACTGCACCACCATGTCACCCTTTTTTTGCCTTTGTTTAAAACGGAAATATGAATTAGAATGTTGCATTGTCTTGAATGACATTTACTCTCTCCCGGGCATTGCTAAAAATGCTTGTTTGCATAATAGTGATCCAACATTTAATTGCAACCATGCCATTTTTGTTGTTGCACTACACAATACAGAGTGTGTGCACAATGACTCATTCATGGCTTCGGTTGTGTTACTATGAATATCTTGTTTTCACATTAATTACACATACACGAACCACATCAATATTGCCATCCGTTACTTTATTTAACATCTTTCCCAAATTCACATTGCACAGAAGTGTTAATATTATTCCCTTTGTGTGGCTCTTTGGCATGCTGTTGCTAAAGGGGGCCTGTTGAGCCTCTTCTTTGAGGTATCGTATAATGCTACAACATCAACACTACTACAGTTCCACCCCAAACAATATTTTTAAATAGCAAATAATCTCTGTCTAGGTATTAATGTGCTTTCACATCAACAGCAGTTGTTGTCCTCCATTCGAACCAAAAGTGCTTAGTTCCGTTCATTTTCATTGGTATGAAAGCATCAAACACACTCGGTTGTGCACCAGATCAAGTCCTTGAAAAAGAGTTGGCCTCGATCTGCGCAAAATGAAGAACTTTGGTGCAGTCCCTCTGATTAGAACGTGACTTTGGGTCACGCCCAAATGGCGTTTGGACCAATGGTTATCCCATATGACCTCCTGTGTCTTTGGTGACCCCAGTGCATCCACAGATTGTTCATCAGACGCAGCCACAACTCATTTTGGAATTGGATATGTTTGCAAAAATGGTCGATACAGAGGAATGTGTCGCTCTATAGTCAGATTTGGCATTTATTTCTACTGGAAGATCAGGATTGATGAAATGTTAATCTGAACAATTTTGGTTTGTTTGCAGGCGTGAAAGAGGACCACGCTGGAGTCTATATGCTAATTACTAAACATTATATTTCCCGTTGCTGGTGTGAAAGCACTCATATCACTACCATATACATCTATTGGGCATGTGTGTTTTAGTGTAAACAGGAATCAGACAGACTCCTCACAAAGTAAATTCAATGACATGTTAAAAGCAGAACCAGGCACATTATTCATTTCTGGAGAAAAGCTTCAAGAGTTTTCCAGTCTTCCCTCGTCACTCAGGTAGAAGATTTTTACCTTTGTTGGCACTGATGTTGTTTTGTTTTCTTCCAGAAAAATGGTCACGTGATACAGACGTGGCAATTCAGGGAAGCGCCCGTCATCACTAATAAGACCCACGAAAACAAACAGGTGTTGCGTCATTGTATATCATCATCCAATAGTCTCTGCTTGCACCTGTTCAGACTACAACCATGAACAGAACAACATTCTTAATTTGCTATTTTTTCTGTCTGCCATTCAGGACCCTGTTCTTTAAACTCTAGTGCCTAACCTGCAGCCAACTGTACTGCTGCATACTTAATGTCCTAACTCTGTCTGGTGAGGTGTGTCAGGTAGTGGAGAATGCACAGACACACACAACTGAACTGAGTCTGCCGTCGTTCAAATTAGATGCCACAGAAATATCCTTCAACCTTTCTCTTAAGCCTGTTACAACCCTAATCTCCCACAGTCACCCCTCCACCCTTCCTGTTCATTCGCTGTAATTCCCTGAGTGGTGAAATGCAAATCTGCACTGCAGGGCCCACTAAGCAGCTTTCGGTGTGTTCCTGAAAAAAACACAAGGCCAAACACTGCAGTGAACATTTTTCTTTGTCTCATATGGAGAAAGGAGTTCCAGGTTGCTGAAATATTGCCCTGATTGTGACCTTTTTAATGCTGAGTTGTATTCTACAGCCTGACTACAGCCTGAAGTTATTTTAAGAACGTTATCCCTATGCTTTAATATTGCATATGCATTGTGCAGCTTGTTTACGACTACTCTATATAACTTTATTTTAATTGAATGTTAAAGGTTTTAAAAGCAGCAAGAGTACACATTTTTCTCATGTCCTACAACATTGTTTGCATGAATGCATGTACGAGGCACATCAAGCAAGACAAGATGACAAAAGCACATGTAACTGCAGCTCATTTTCTTCCTGCCACCTCATTGCCATACCAGCCCACTATAGATCCACATGACTTGGTTGAATGTAAAGAGTGAGTAGCTGCAAGGCTTAAAGTCCATTGGTGGCATTTGACACCTACGGGGCACTGATCTGCCCTGGAGTAATTTGCACACGACTTAATCTTCAATGGACACACAGTGAAAATGACAAAGCCCATTACCACAATTACCACCACATTATGGCAGACAACCATTCTGCACCCAGCATGGACACAATAAAGGCAGGGCTTTCTCTCACGAGCTTGTAAATGATACTGGATTGCCTTTACTATCATGTCAAAAAAATAAATAAATCCGAGCCAGTTGAAGTTCATTTGAATCCACCTTTACTGTACAGTGTGACATTTGACTTGCATATACCAACAGTGTTCTTCTCCACTCTGAAAGGAACTGTATTCTTCTTTTTTAAGCAGATAAATTTAGTCATTGACATTAGACATTGTACCTCCGATATTTAGAGACAATGACTTTCTGAACATGTTTTAAATTTGGAAATACAAATTGAACCACAATGTGTCACAATGCATTGTCTGTGGCTGTCCACATTTGCATCTGCTGTGGTGTCTACATCTGCAGCATTTGAAGACAAACCACGATCCCTACTGTACTATTATTTAGCAAGTTGACATGGGATATGGTTAGACTCTCGGCTGATCTCCAATAACTGAAAGGTGCAAAATACTGCCATCCATCCTGGTAAATTTTTCCTAAAACTCTTGTGGATCTGAAACTGAGATTTGACTGAGCAAATTTGTAGCAAAGATAGAAGCTCAATTATTGAATAGTTCTTTGCATTGATTGTACACTACACATCTTTTTTCCTCTCTTAAGGTTTAGTCATGAAAAGTAATTGCAAGACTGACATCAACTCTATAATCATTGTAAAATTATAAATCAAATGGCAGATCCTCAACTTCAAGGGGATCATAAGCATGGCAGTATGCTATTAATTAATATACATGATTTCATCTTTACTTAAGATTGAACAGCAGCTCACCATGGAGCCTTTGAGAATGCTTCTAGCTTCCAGTCAAAAGTTTGGACACACTATCATTAAAGTGGCTGAGTAGGTGTTTTGACTGATGTGTGCATTTCACTTGCATGTCCACCATACTGGTTTAATTTCACCATGAAGACACCTGTTCATTGCCTTTCATCTAGATTAAGGTTTTCTGTTTATTGTAGTTTATCTCATTCTTCAATCACTCAGAGCAGTAAAGGTCATGGCTGCCCTTTAAGGACCTCGATGCTTTTTCTACCGGATGAGATCATAAGTTTAGTACTGTCATTTGTTTTATATAAAACAATTAAGTTTGTGAACAGTGTGAAATCTGATTACCTTGCTTGACCGAGACGAATCTTTTATTAGCAGCTTGGAAAACCACTTGTGGGTGACTCTCCTCAAGGTCAAACAGCTCATCTTTGCCAGGCTTGGAGCACCGGCCGGATCGCAGGGTCCCCGTGGGGCCCAGCGGGCTCAGGTATTTGCCGTCGCAGTCCTTGAAGGCCAGCTTGCCGGATTTCAGCTCCAACGTGAAACTGGTGGAATCGTTGTTCTCCTTCACCAGTTTGCCATCGTTGCTGAGGAAACGGCTGTCACAGGTCTTCAGGCTGTACTTGCCCTCCTGGTACACCAAGGTGACCAGGGATCCCACTCCCCAGGGGATGTTGCTGTCCACGGAGATCTCCCCGTCGGAGGCGGACAGATGGGCATAGCGCTTTCGTGCCACGCTGAGCAGGTTGGCCTGTGGGTGCAAAGCCAAATGGACAGCCCACAGCTCTTGTTCCCCGATGGCCTGAGCGAAGCAGGACAGGTAGTCGGCCGCACCTCCGAAGTATCGCAGGTAATGCTCCGATTGGAGTGCCCAACGACCATCCGACTGTGGCACGATAAGGAAACGGCAGTCAGAGTCGGGCTCCTCCGCCCCACATGTGATCTTCCCGTCTTTGTCGGAGGCCAGGTAGCGTCCAAGGTGGCTGCGGAGGAACACTACTTGGCCGTCTTGCTCATCCTGCTCCAAGGTCCAGATCTGTTTCTTCTTCATGCTGATGCCCGAGGCGTTCACCTTGAAACCAAAGGCCTCGGCCGTCAGGTAACGGTTCTCGTAGTTGATGAGGCCAAACTGCAGCTTCAGGGCTGAGTTAATTCCGTTCGTGGGCATGCTTGACCGGGCCACTCGTTCGGATTGCAAGTAAAGAGGTTTTAGGCCAAACGAGCTAAATGGTAATGATGGAAAGCAGACATGAGACTGAAAAGCAAAAATAAAACGCTTGATTTCTCCGCTTCCTCCGTCTCAAGTATATCAGCTCCACTTATCTCCTTTGATGGATTGTTTAGTGTTCCTTCTTTCTCCTGTCACTTTCTCTCTCTCTCTCTCCCCAGAGGGCTTGCGCAGGCACTTGCTCTCAGTTCCTTAATGAGTTAGGATTAAAATCAGCAGGACATAGCACCTCAATCCAACAAGCCGCTGACGTCACATACCAGTGCTCCAACCGTGAATCTCCCCTCCTCCCTCGCCTTCCCCGGTACAAACCCAGCACAGTTTCATTCTGTATCTCGCCCATATCTTCCATTTACTCTCATCTCTTCATCGTCGTCTTCCTTCCCGGTGACTCGCATCGACACACCCCGTTCATGAGCCTCACCCCCTGTTGGTTCACGCTCACATATTTAGGTCCATATACTAACAACCATGCCATTCTACTCTGGGATTATCCTGACTTTGATCTGCTGGCCAGCCATAACCTAATTGGAAAATGTCCAGGGAGTAAAGGTGCTTTTGGTCTCCCCCCCCCTCCCTGGTTTCTCCCTCTCCCATGGTTCCCTTCGCAAACTGATTTTGTGTAAGATTAATTGAGTTTGTCATGCGTCGGTTTGTGTAAATACAACCACAACTTGAATAATATTTTCTACCCATGAATAAGCAAGCTCCTTGTTAACGACTTGACGTAAAGATTAAAATCGTATTCACAAAGAGTCTCTTTCACGTTGCGTCTGACCAGGGTTAATGTTCATGGTTGACTGATTTGGAAGTACACTACAAAGGTTTCTTTATGAAAGGATGCCACATCCAGTTTAACACAGCGACATTATGTTTGCTCCAAATCTTCCGATAAGTTTAAATTTGTGAAGTCAGTGATCTTAGCTTAGGAGAATTTGAATAGCACACATTTGAATGGACTTTGCCCAAACGTTGTCCATTTGCCTTTTCCTTCACTTCCACTTTGCACGTTTTTCCACCTTACTCATTCTAATCCCTCCAGTCCCTCTTCTGTTGTTCGGGCAATAAGTGGGGATGCAATTCCATGCCACATGACCTTTGTCACAGTGCATGTCAAGATCAACCTTTGTAAGAGCATTACCGCCCTCTTTTACAAAGGGTTCCTGGGGATGTTGAGGGTAATGCCAGGTGATTGATGTACTGTACAAAGCTAACACAATGCTGTCCGGTTTAAACTATAGGACCACATCCTTAGGCTGCTATTTCTGCTTAATACTCTTTAATAGCAAGCGGTCACATCTGTTAGCTTCAACAGTTCCAAGTGATTAGCAAAGTGATCCCAGGACACCATTGTGTTAACGCCCTAATGTTAATCTGACAAAGGTTGGTCATAGCGTTGAGCCTGTCGGGGTGGTTCAGGCATCTAATCAGGATACCTCTGAGAACCCTCCCTGTGGAGAAGACCGGAACACATTACAAGTGTAAAGGCTGGGTTACGCTTGAGAAACAAATGAGTTTGTATATGTCGTCCAAGTGTTTAAAGTCTGCCGGCCTGTGCTCATGTGTGAATACTTTGATTAAATCACCAGCCAATCGATAAAACCCTTCGCAAGGGCCCATACATCATTCACAAAGATTTCTTTTGTGAACAAATCATTGTTTTCAATGTGTTTCCACATTTTGCTCACTGGGTGGCAGCATTGTCTTTTACCAGTACACAACAATGGTTTTTCTATTACAAACGACATCTCAAAAAATGCATCCTGCAATTTTAAGTGCAGTTAATGTTGTAATGACTGGAAATCCCATTGAGGAAAATCTCTGATTTGTGATTTTGGACTATACAAATAAAATAGATTGACTTAAGTGAAAGAACATTTCCAGGTAGAAATGATTCTAAATGAATTCTTCTGTCTGTTTTCCATCTATCATCCATCAGATTTACTTATATATAATACCCATCAAGCGATAGCAAATACCCAGTTATTGATGAACATAAGACCTAATGTATTGAGATGTTCAAAATAATGTAAATGTGAAACCCATATTTGTAAGTGTACCCCACCCATGCTAATTTAATACACCACTACTCATCAAATGCATTAGAAATTGCACTACACAAATTCACACCACAAAGTCAATTTGCTAGTCATGAGTGGTAGTGTCAGTCATTTGTATAATGTACTGAATTCTGTAGAAATGGAGAAGTAATGATTCAACGATTTAATTTAGGATCACTTTCCGTCATCTTGGCCTGGGCGTCTTTGGAAGCCATTGTTTGGAGACAGTGGTATGTATATCATCACACTTGGAGCTTAACAATAATCAGACTTCCTTATTAAGTTTACCTGATGTAAACTCTTTAATTTCAAATGTGACTTTATTGTTGCTTTGATTAATTATTGCAGCCACATTCCATGTTCATTTATTAATATTATACATGTTTCGCTTTCCCAGCTTTCTATAAAATTAGGTGAATGATCTTGGTCATTGAGAAATGTGGCATGCATGACTTCCTGCATGCAGCAGTGATTCAAGGGTTGGGAGAATTTATTTGTGTCCAGTAGATGTCAGTGTTGACTATAAATTCCAATTTGTTTTCACTCACAAATTGCGTTTCTTCATGAGCAGACTAATTCATTTCTCATTCTTTCTAATATAAAGGTGTCGCTTGGCTGGTTGAACACATTCGTGACTCAGTGCAGCAAATAGATTTCTGCGTTCTGTGACAGGATCTCCATCGCTTCTCTTTTTCCCTTTTCTGATCAGAGCCTGACTCGACCATTTACTATGCTCGGATATCTGACCTTTAACATAATCAATACACAATCACCGGCGGTAATTTTTTTTAAACGGACAACAACAAATCCAGTCACTGTAGACACAGTTTTAGCAGTGGGTGAAAGGAACTAAACTACATTTACACAAGTACAGTTTTGAGGTACTAGGTCATTTCCATTTGATACTTTATATTTCTTCTCCACTACATTTTAGAAGGTAAATACTATTACTATACTACACAAACATAACACAGGACTGTGTGATGATTACTTTTACTTTTGCTTAAACTTTCGATGACAGTATTTCCTCATCCACCACTGGCAATAAATCATAATGAAAGGATAAAATGGAAGGATTCCTATGTTGCTGCATGTTTTGTACATTAAAAAAGTAATTAACTGGCTTCTTCTTGCAAACACAAAAGGAAAAAGGGTGAATACTGTGTTGTGGAGATGCACTGTCACTATACTTTATGCATTTACCATGTGTCTCTGATGATGAAGCTAATCCATCTAATGTGGATCAGCCTTTCTCCATCCCCTCGCGTGTCTGCAAGCCAAGGTGGCGTCCCAGGAACATTATGAGTAAGAACTTTACATCATTTTAACAGTGGCCAATCTAAAATATACACATTTTGACTCCAATGTCTTAAATTTCTCTCTCACTCTCATGTTGTTGCATTTTTTATTTTTTTTTATCGTTCTCTTCCCTTGTGTCATATCACCTGCTGGACTTAGCGCTTCAAAAGAAAAGTCAAAAAGAATAATAAAAGCCTTTGCTGTTTGCTGTCTGTGGAAATGATTGAAGAAAGGGGGGGGGGGGGGTGGACGTCGGTTCCTTGCAAACACGGAGACATGCATGTGCACACACACACACACACATACGGCGTACATGCACTCACACACAGATCAAATGCTGAACCGAGGTCTCCCCCCGGGGCATGAACATGGATTAATGTGCCCGGTGCGATTATTTCATTTATAACTGTCCTGGACCTTTTCAGATAAGACCATTTTTCAGGTTGCCATCCATTAGCACCTTTAGACTGCATCTATTAGCCTGCCAAACACTCAGAGCGCCATTTAAAGGGCCAGTCACACTCCTGTTTAGCTGGCTTTGTAAAGCACTTCACAGAGAGGAGTCGGAGGTTTTCGTGCGGCAGGTTGAGCCTAACTGACTCCCAAAAGACGGAGGTGCAAATGTTTTAAATAATCCTAAATAATAACACCTTGGGTCCCCTCGGGGAAAATTCATGAGGAATGTGAGGACAGGGCAATCATCAAAATAAAATAATTCACAAATTCAGGTGACTTTAGATCATCTCGGTATTATTAAATCTTTCAGGTTGAAGGTTTTGGACACGCCAGTGACACCACAAACTAAAAAATCACCAGCCCACACATACACACATTTGCCATGATGTTAAAGGTTTGTGGTGTTTATCACATGATGCATGGCCTTGTTGTTGCTATTCGTTAAAGACTAGAACCAAAAAACTGATGTAGTATAAGTTATGTCTTAGCACCATACGAAATGAGCACATATTCATAAACTAGAGTATATTGCCTTTCAAATGAGTCCCCATACATGCATTTTGGCCTCATAGTTCTACTGTTACAAGCTTTTCTATCTGGTGACAAAATAAATAAAAAAAAAGAATTGAAAGTGATTGTGATCAGAATAAACTCATTGCAGTTTCTCCTAGAGGGTTGTGTCCTTGAAGTGGCTGAGGGTTCATAAAATCATAACTGTGTAACTAGCACCCCCTCCGCTCATGTCCTATATACCGCACACCGGTCCAAAAATGTCTGTTCTTTGCTCTCCTGTGCCCCCGCGGGACCCTCCTGCTGCCCCCTCTAAAACCAGCAGAGGAAAACGGACTGTGAGACACGCAGTAAAAGTAAAATGTAAAATGGCTGCATTGGCCCGGGATTCTCCTTCCTCAGCAGCTCGCTGCTCACTGACCCCATTAATCCAGGTGTTCATTCATCTACAGGACGATCCTCCCACAAAGCGGCCTCCCCCCACCGTGTTTGCCCAGCCCCCCCCATCGGCCATCTCGCTCTGCCCAGTGTATAATGGGGGGCTACCAATGAGCTAAGTATGGGCTGCCATATAAATGAGCCTCGGTAAATGTCAAGCCTTTTAATTCTCAGTTGTAATGCCACATTTGTTTTGTAGGCTGTCATTTGTTTTTAGAGTGTGCCAAACGTGTTAAACCCCCCCCACCTCCTTCCTTTCCCTCCCCCCCCTCCCTTTCTCTCCTTCCATGGCGTGAAGACAGGGAACTGGTCATGCAGAGCGAGAGGGTGGTAGAACTTAATTGGAAGTTGCTGTCAGTGCAATACATTATTGACAAAGATGCCTCGACTCTCGGGGAAAAGCAGCCTGTAAATAGGTGAGCAATAAAAGCAGTTTCCCATTGATTAAGCTGCAGACCGGGCTCTTGTTTGGTTGCAGACGGAGTGCGTTTTAAGGGACAGGAACACTCATGTTAATGTCATCCTAAACGCTGACTGCCTCTGAAATATGAGGCCTCGGCTTCGGCCGTTCTGACAACTCAGTCTCTTTCACATACAGAGAACGATCACGTGAAATACGACAGGTGCGTGCGTATCTGTGCATGCTCATTCTCTGCCAAATTTAAAATTTTTCACATTCTTAAAAGTCTATTTAATGTTTTACATATATTTATTTATTTTTTTCCTGTTTTGCACATTCTGTGTTGCTGTGAGTCCAAGCTTCATTTCACTGCTTTGCTTACTCTACAATGCACCGTGGCGTGCCGTAATGTAAAACAGCTTTTTATGCTCCACATGTCTGGAACAAACTCCCAGAAAAAAACTGCAGGTCTGCTTGTAACTCTCACTTCTTTTTTTTAAGGCTGCAGAGAAAACAACCAACAATACAATAATGCACGTTCTGTTGTACATTTTGGATATCATCCCAAGCCTCCTCAGATATCAAACTCTGAACACTGTCAGCAATGCGGTAACTTAGACATAAAAAAAAAATGGTACAACACAATCTCATCCTTTTAACGTCTTCTGACCCGGGGCAATGACAAAATGACCGTTTCATGCTGCTATTATTACAGTATATTGTACAAAACCACAAACAATATTGACATTTCCCACACGCCAGTATAGCGCTGATCCACTGTCTATAGAACTCCCTCTGGCTACATGAACCTTTTATTGTTTTGTTTGTATGTTTTTGATTAGTTGGTGTAGGCAATATTTCGCTAAAATAATCACCTCTTCCTTCTATCTGTCCTGCTCCCTTGTTGCTCGTGGTATTTATGTGGCGCAACAATCCCCCTTTGGATTCATGTGGTGGATATTTTGGTGGGAAAGTGACCTGGCAGCCCGTAGAGCAGGTTGTAGGATAACAGAAAGAATAATTAACTCGTGGTTCATTTGAATAGCGAGGCTGATCTATGCCACCCACACGACTTTTCTTCAGTACTAATACGAAACTGCTAAAATAGTCCACTACAGTGTAAAGTGTGCATTCAATACCTTAAGTAAAAGTGCAGTATTAGTAATAAAAGTGCAAAAAAAAGTCCCTCTGTGACATAGGATAAATGTTGCTTATGTTTTTTTAGAAAGTGCATTATGCAAGTATGAAGCAGCATCAAATGAAAATATTCAACACCTCATTTTTTGACTAAATGTACTTAGTTACCGTCCACCGCCGTTCGCTCTATGATGAAATGGATATCGGCGTGTATAATTGGCCCAAGTGTTGAGTTAGCGTATTAAAGCGAGAGAGAGACGAAGCACGAACGGGTGTGTGCGTGCCTGCGTGTGTGTGTGTGTGTGTGTGTGTGGTGGATAAAAGTGCCAGTCATAGCAGGATATAAAAGAATTCTGCCCAGCTGCCAGAGCCCTTAAACACATCCATGTCCTTCACTGGATGGCTCCGCTCTCCTCTCCTCCTCCTTCGTATCAGCCACTTTTAAAATATACAATCTGCTTAGATACGAGGCGGTCATAAGCTCCATGACTGGCACTTGGACATCTTATCAACACGAGTCGAAGCCCCTGGGCAACTAAGCCAAGCTTTGATCAGACATTTTGGAGACATCGCTCATTTTCTTCAAACAAATCCATTGGGCTTGGTGTGCTAAATTCGAAACAAACTCAAAGCAGTAAGGCTACCTCCTGATGCAAAAAAAAAAAACAGAGGTGCAGCTATATATATAGTATATTTATGGTCTATTCACTAAAGAGGTGAGAGGCTGAAAAACAATTTGCATGTGAGAAGGATGTGAAGACAAAAAAATGAGGACAGAAAAAGGTGAAGAAAAGAAATTGAAACAATACAGAGATAAGTTTTATATATTTTTTTCTTTTTGCACAAACGCATATTAACCTATTAATTACCAGGAGAAATAAAGGCTAGAAAATAAATTATCTTTTTTTTACCTGTCACAGGCGCCGTTTGGGAAGAAAGTTATATTATTATTATTAAGTTAAATTATTAAAACTTTGAAAACTCTCTCTGTGTACTGTCTTTCTTTGTAAATATGTTTACATGTTTTAATGTGGGCACATGCGGTTTATATACAGGTGCGGCTTGTGTGTGTAAAAAATTGGTTTTCCTCTAAAAATGTAGTGGGTGCGGCTTATAATCAGGTGCGCTCTATAGTCCGGAAATTACGGTAATTGGGAAGCAACTGCTCTGAGATGACAATCTGTTTTTCAAAAAAACGATATAAAAAAATTACTCTATAGAACAGGTTCACTGATTTTTGAGTTTCAAACATAGCGTAAAAAAATAGTGTCAGAGAGGTGGGAAAAGGAAGAGAACAGCATGCATGGGTCACGCTATGAGATCAACTGACAAAACACCTCCGCAACCTCTGCAGAGGTAAAACAGCCTCCTTCCCCCTGAATGGCCCATTCCACCTCATATCTCTGCTCTTGAATTTTATCCCCCCTGCCTGTCAGCGGGAGAGAAACACGGAGCCGGTGAATGGAAGACGGAGAGATAGAAAAGTCAGGGCTCAGGACCCGCTGCCGGGCGGCGGGGGAGGAAGTGAAAGGAAGCGAGAGAGAGAGAGAGAGAGAGAAAGATGTAGACAAGAAAGAAAATGAAACCTAAATGGACCAATTCAGCCCGGCGGAGGCACACAGAGAATCCACCTGAGAGCCGTCTCATGCCCCGCTTGTGTCTCCATGGAGACGGGCCTCCCGAGCGCCCGCCTCCGTGCAGGCCGACGCTGGTCCAGCTCGCCGCTCTGGCCATTGATTTCCTCATAATGTCCCACTGACCAGATCAGTGGAGGAGGCCAGGCGCTGGCCATGTGAGCCGATGTGGGCTGCAGGAGACCTGCAGGAGCTCCCCGGTTGGTCGCTGACCCTCAGATTTATTTAATTTCACCTCGTGCAGGATCAGCGGCAGAAAGAGTACGCAGGTTTTATAGATGTAGCTGCTGGGGGTGGAGCCAGTTTAAACAGTTTTATAAAGGTCACAAGATGAATCTGAGAGGTCTTGAGATTATAGATTGGGTTGAAAAAACAACATAGCTCTGTTGCATGAATTTGGATGAATATCCTTTCAAAAATATTCACACATTTGACCTCTTTGGGCCTCGACAACAGTTATTTATCTGAAAAACCATGTGAAAAGAAATGTCTGAGAGGCATATGAAACATGACAAAGTGACACAAACGCACACTTTTTTTTTTAAATGCAAATTTTTGAGGTACTACTGGTGTAATCTTTAACAGCGCAGCTGTCAAATTAATGTAGTGTATCTTGAAATTGTAGTGCATGTACTCGGTTATTTCCACCACTGTGTTACTTCCTCCAACGTGAGCTCCAATCACATCGGACAAAGCGTTTTCTCAGCTGCTAGCATGCATTCAGCTGGAAATCACAGGCTTTTTAAAAAAAAATAAAAAAAATCAACTTTTAAAGGGCGACCGGGGCTAAACTTTTGATAACATCTTAACGTCTGGTGCCTTTTCGGATATAAATACATCCACGGCGCGAGGGCCGATCCGCCCGGTGCCCCCGGCACGGCCGTACTTAATGACGAGGCTTTTCTGTCATCTTCTCTCTCCACTTCCCGCCCGCTCTCCCGAACCACAGGAACCAGATCACAGGCTCACGACGGGCTTTATCTGGCGTCTAGTGGCCAGTGTCAGCTTACAGGCCGCCGCTCTGTACGCACGGCACATTATGGAAGTTTTAATAGGTGATCAGAGCAGCTGTTGCTGGCACAGCGTTGATTTACTACGGCTAAGAGAGGGCTTAATGACTACGGAGGCAGACAGCGCTTAACCCTTTGATGTGCGCCGGATAATGTAATAGGATCAGGTAGCCCCCTGGGAAAGTGGCGTACCGTATATGCTCGTGCAGTAACAAGAAGCACGCACCGGCACCAACGCTTTTTGGTATCCAGTGAAGTCGTCGGCACGCTCCCTTTTTTTTTTTTAATAGGAGTGTCGCCTTCTTGCTGTCATACAGCAGACCTGAGACGGCATATGGGGATGACTTGAAGCACTAGCCGTAACTTGTGACACGCTTGTAAATTCCATACATGAACATACACACACACGCACACACGCATGCACGAGTGGACGTCCGCGTGCAGTTGCGCCGCTCGCTGACAGTTGCTGCATACTCGAGGAAATACAAGCTTACCCAGCACAAACCGTCCCGGCAGGCTTAGCACTTCAACGGAGAGCAATTGGAGCGCTTATGCAGAAGGTAGCACTATTCGGGCCATGCGGCATCCATCTCAGGGGTCAGAGGGCACGGATTCTATTTACACCTTGAGAGACACCAATATCCGCTCTTTTTTTTTTATTTACAGTGTCCGACGGCACAGCTGAGCAAACAACATGGATATGGATTAAACATCTGATGACTTTTAGCACCTTTTACACAAACTCGCATGTTTACAGTGGTGGAAGAAGTCAGATACTTTGTGATCCTGAATGATCCATGCAAGGCGCTTAGGTTAAAGCACAAAAGTATTATTATTGATCATTTGACGCATATGATTTTATAGTATTTCTACGTTCAGATACTTCATGCATAGTTCCATATACTTCACTCAGGCCTTCCTACGTCCAGTGGTTCCCAAACCGAACAAAGGGTCATCAGTTAAATCTGAGCGGTTGCGAGATGATTAATGGGATCGTAAAGGAGAACAAAACAAATCTGTTTTCACTTTTTGGACTTTTTCTCTCATCTTTGATTTATGGTGAAAAATTGGATCATTTGAGCATTTATCGAAATGAAACCATGTGAGAAGAAAAAAAAAATCGCTATTAGGTGGAGCTGCTAACAAGAACAGATCTGTAAAGCCAAGTTCACACCGGAGGTCTTTGGCCCCGGTCGGCCGCCCGCTGAGTGGATGGCGGGGGGGGGAACCCTCCACGCGGATCTTCTTCTTCTTCTTTTGTGCTCCTTCGGTTTTGCCGATTTCCTGGTGTCGCCTCTCACGTGAGTCTATATAAAAAACGTTGTTTGGGCATCGCCCTGCTGGTGAAGAGCCATGAAGTGTGCAGGCTAAATCCCTGTGGCCTGAAAACGGCTTTAGGTTGGAAACGCATTGTGTTATGTTATAAAAGCTTTATCCATTGTGTCAAATCTGCATCTGAAAAGTAACTAATGCTCTCCTATAAATATAGGAGAGGAGAGGAGAAAGTAAATGGTAAATGGCCAACAATGACCCATTCATACACACACTGATGGCGGGTGGCGAGACACAAAGCCGCCCGCACATCGGGAAATTACGCATTCACGCACCGATTGAGCATCGCAGGCAAATCAGTGGACACAGCGATATGCAACTCGAGGAGCCAATCTCCTGACTGGTGGACGACTGAACCTCCGAGCTGCAGCCTCCCCTGTACAAAGTACAATATTTCCATCTAAAAAGTAGCTGTGTGGAAATATAAAGTACGGAAAAGTGCCTCAAAATTGTACTTAAGTACAATATTTGATTATATGTAGGTTTTCCGCCGCTGCGTACTCACACACACACGTGGAGGAGAAACACAGCGCAAACATTTATAAGCGGTAATCATTGCTGGAACAACTGAAAATCTCTGCCAACCTACTGTTTTGAACCCTAACGTAAACCTCCAGCCCGGGCCCCATTAACCAATCTAGGAATGATCGCTAAATTGTCCACTAGCTCTCCGAGGCCGGCCAGGATATAATCAAAAACAGACGGAATAATCAACAAAAACGCTCTCTATTCCGGTAAGGATGTCTCCCAATAGCACATGAATTACGCTGAAGCAGGCGCTGGGACTGTGAATGATGTCGGTTCTACCGGCACCAGCCAAGTCGCTATCGCCCGGTGCCAAGTGAGAGGATGCCAGGCACTTCCTGCTGTAAACAATCTACCCACAGACGGGGAAAGAGGGGAGGAAACCTCTGAATGAGAAACAACAGGAGACGTAGAGAAGACCCAGTTGCTGAATGAAAATTTCTCCAGTGAACAAATGTGCTCAATTTGTCAGACAAGCTATGGTAGTCTGTTTGAGGGGAATGTGTGTGCGTGTGTGTGTGTGTGTGTGTGTGTGCGCTAGGACAAATGGCATCTCTCTCTCTCTCTGCCGTTGAACACACAGCAAGTGCTCCGGGCTTACGGAGACAGACATTGGATATACAGCTCGGCTGAGTTCGCACTAAATAATAAGGGCCTCCTCTCCTTTTCCCTTCATCGGCCTCATCCAACCAGACGTGATCCCCTCCGTGCCGACTTGCCGGCCTAAACCGGCGCCAGAATTCACATCACCTGTCACCACGGGCGACCACCATAACTTCGATCCCCCATTTTTTAATTGTATTACAGCACAAATGGTGATAATTTGAGTTATAGACCGTCCTGCGCTTGCACCGTTTTCAGGTTATTTCTCCTTTTCTCAGGAACACTGAGCAAACACGCCCCCCCCCGACCCTCTTTTTTTTATAAAGGAACCGAGTGAAGCCGTTCGATTCGTCGGCGCGGGAGGGGCACGGTGCGAAAGACTCTATCGCCAAAACCACACTATTTATTCGCCTGTGTGTAAATCACTCACTTTTACAATCTCTGCGTGTGGGAATGCAGTAAAAAAAAAAAAAAAAAAGAAGGCGAGGGGGGGGGGGGAGAAGAAATGTGGCACGATGTACAGTACAGTATGTCTGGCACTCTGGGATCGGCGTGGAAACCTTTTGAGAGAACTGACCCACCCCCACCACTGAAACATGTGTGTTTGCACATAAATTACCATGCATGCATGCACATGCACGCACAGGCACAAACAAAAGACACACACATGCGAGCTCACATCCTCTGATATTAACACTCAGACATGCACGTGTGTCAGACAACATGTTCGCACCTGTAAACCTACGCAGGAGGAACATATATATATATATAGAGCCCAGACAGGATCAGGGCGCAGCCATTGTATTGTGATAAATGGAGTGTCTCCTGTCCCCCCCCCCTGTAGCCACGGGGGCCCTGCGGCAGCCCGCTGGGAGCCTCGGGTTGCTCGTGGCCTTTTCTCCCGGGTTTCCTGTCTCCTGACTCAGCACCAGCTGTGACAACCCAGCAGGAAAAAAAAAAAAAGAAGACCCCGGCGAAGGTAAAAATAATTCGCTGGAGATTCATGGCGTAGTGTGACCCCAGGACCGTCACTTAACAATGCTCTTCCTTTTACAGACAGACTGGAAGCGCCTTGTGGTTTTTCACTATAAAATCATTGTTTCGTCACAAACGGGTTTAGTCTGTGCTGCGTACCGATACACAGACACTTCATCAAAAAAAGCTGAACATGGCGAAATGTTTTTGTCCTACAGTTTGATAACGCTCTGACTCTCTGCCCAGAAGCCTCTCTGGCAAACGGAGCGGACTGAAGCTTTATGGCGGCGATTGGCCCGGCGTGCCAACGGAGCCGGGTAGTTATGGCGGCGACGGCGACGGCGGTGGGCGGTCGGAGGGAAGCTGTGTGGCCTCCTCCGTAATGGAACAGCTGTTTGGAGCGCGGTGCACCGGGGCGCTGAAGCACAGAGTAAATAGAGGAGAAGAGCAATGTAAACAGAGATGGGATGGCGGGGAGCTGCTTCTCTGCTACCGTGAAAGGGGGTAAACACCCCAGAGAACGAGGATCTGCAGAGAGAGAGAGGGGGGGGGTTGTCAACACAGGAATGAACAAACCGCACAAGAAGTTGTGGAAGAAAAAAGCAACTAACCGATTATTGGACCAACCATTGCATCCCCAGCTGAAACCTTGTTGAGGCTGGAGAACCGATCCTTATCTTAATCTATTTATTATTCAAACAATTAATCAATTGGTCATTTAGTTCATAAAATGGTGTAAAATGTCAATCAGGATGTTGAAGATTCAACCTAAATGTCTTGTTTTGTCCACAACCCAAAGATCAGGAACATAAAGCTGAAGAATTTTCTTGTCTCAAATCAATTAATCAATGAAAAAGCTGGTCGTTAATGTCATATTTGGCACTAAATTGATTAATCGACTAATCAATGCACTCTACAGATAACTGTAATAAAATAGAAGTGCAATATCCAGTCCGCAACCCAAAGAGCAACCGCCTAATCTATTAATCCCTAACCCTAACCCTAACCCTAACGATTAATCAGTTAGTCGTTTGGGTCATGAAATGGTGTAAATGTTGATTAGTGAATCCCAAAGCTGAAGATTAAACATCAGAGTTTACTATTATAGAAGACTGAAGAGCAACTGGAACCAGAGTATTTGGACATTTTATTTGGACCCACTGTGTCGTTACACCGGTGTAACAAGAACATTGGTTCCCCCATACTCTTCATTATGAGGTTTTATGTCTGAACTTAAGTCATTAAGTCCCAAAGTTTATATAGAATATGTTTACCACTAATGTTCAATGTTACATATATGTAAAAAACAGGTCTTCCTTTAGGGTTTATGGGTCTGGGTTCTTATGGGTTAAAATGGCATCATCCATTAATCTCTACATGGTGGATGTATCGTGCTGAACTACAGCCTTTCAATACCTGACCTGTGTATTCTGATTGGTTGACAGGACAAATATACCCGCTACCTTAGAGACCACTTCCTGTTTCCTTGGTTTGGGCACTGTTTGGGCCTTTTCCACTCCCATGGCGACAGCGTCGCTGAGGACTCCATCTTGTGAGTCCGGGCTCCGGAGTGGAACCCGCACCTCGACCCTTCCCGTCACCTTTCCCGCCTCGCCGTCTAAACGGAGCCTCGGTACGAACCTGCGGGTTAATTATCAACCGGGAGGCTTAATTCGACTCGATTTCTTTGGCGACTGATTAATTGAGCTCGCAGCTGCCGCTTCACCCAATCGCCCCGCTAAGAGGGCTAAAGACCTTTCTGTATTATTTATGAGATATAGAGCATTTCCAGCTGTTCTGCACTCGTAGTAAGAGAAGACGCCTGACCCCTTTTATGACGGGC
The DNA here is from genome assembly GCA_036785175.1 of Eupleurogrammus muticus. Classification (NCBI taxonomy): domain Eukaryota; kingdom Metazoa; phylum Chordata; class Actinopteri; order Scombriformes; family Trichiuridae; genus Eupleurogrammus; species Eupleurogrammus muticus. Next base: position 4,013,458 of record JAYKQN010000011.1, read on the forward strand.
TGTAACTTTTCCTGCCATCGTCGGGCCAGCGGAGTGCCGCTGACACCCAGAGAACAACTGTGTCTGTTGGCACCGTATCGCGCTCGTAGCATGACGAGGGGGACGTATACATGCTCGATCAAACCCAGATTGGCGTAGGTGTTGAGGCCAATTCGGGAGCCGCGAATGACAACTGGCCCCTTTGACGGACGGACTGGCAGACTTTGATTTTTCCTTTTTTTGCTCCTGCAGGGATGCAGGGATCCATTTACAAACTGCATCCAGAAAACCCTGATTACGCAGCATTCAGTGATAGCTGTCAAACTGGGGGAAATATCTTATAAGTAAGCCGTTTGGGCTTCACGATAATGTGGCTATCAACTCTTCATGTCATTAATTCTCTGAGATGTAATGAGTCAAAGCCGTAACACGGAACAGAAGGAAACAAATATGAAGTGTTGGAGATGGAGGGATGTTTTTTTTTTTTTTTTGATAAAAAGAGGATGCAACGCCATCTAACCCATAAACAAAGAGAGAGAGAGAGAGAGAGACAGACGATAATGAATCATGCCTTTGTTATGTTGTCAGCGCAGTGTAAACAGGGTGGCGATGTTACATCAGAGTTTGTGAGGAACATATGTAGCGAGGAGCAACTGTAATCCCATGTAATACTGCGAAAAGCTCTTTTAGCAGGGCTGATACAGAATCTTTACAAGCCACTAATAATGAGCAACAGAGAAATGGATTAGGGGTGGCATGGCTGGATCTGGGCCCAGTGTCTGCATATGTGTCTTTGCATCGCAGGAGTAAGCACTAGTCCATCTGAGTGTAGGTATTTGCCACCAGGGTGGGGGTGGGGGGGGCAGCTCTGAAAGGCCTCCATTATGCATGCTGTAAACGTGCAAAGTTGTTTTAAAAATGCCCTCGGGCTGGCCTTGCACGCTGAAACTCAAACTTAGGGCTAAACCGCGTCGCGCGGCGTAAAGCCCTCTGCGACTCGGCCGCAAAACGGGTTGTAAGATTCTCAACTTTGTGATAGCGGTTTTATTGGCGGGCGTAACGTGACAGACGATGGGGCCGGACAGCCGATACGTGTCGGCGCACTTCCCAGAATAAACAACGTAGACAAACAGAAGGTGGTCTCTTCGGAGCGACTTTATATGCGAGCTTGGCAACGGCCTGTGCCAAGAGAAAACCTCTCGCTCGCTCGTGAAATCCACGGCACTCGGCTATTTTCGATCGCTTCATGTGTGACTGTCAAGTTGCATAACACAGAATTTCCATGCAACTTGCAACCTGCAACAAGCTGTGTCGACGTTTTACCGCGTAAAGACGGCGTTGAAAACTTTATCCTGAAACTGTCCCTAAACAAAACACATACGTTGGAAGACTTTCAAACATGCCTGTCGTTTCCCTTTTGTTATGTATATATACCACTCAATGTGAACTCCACCTCTATATATGTCTCTCTTCAATATTTGTTCAAATCCAAATGCAGACATCAAAGACTGTTTTTTTTTTGTTTTTTTTAATGCTGATTCTGCACTTTTCACTCCGTAGGGGAACCACTTAAAAGTTTCTGTTACCATACGCACAGTGTGGTTGGCTGTCACTTCCATAATTGATATGCTCAAAAAAGCAATGATCAGGGCTTTGGTGACCTTTAAGAAAAGGCAGTCAGCATCTGAATGATATGTTTGTCCTGCTCTCCTCTCCCAGCACCTTGTTAAGACCCAAGACCTCACCTCACCTCTACTGCTACACACACACACACACACACACACACCAGGCTGTCTGTCCCCGGTTCAACCCTCTTGCAGTCAGAGGCCAGACAGGGTCAAGCAGAGGGCGAGACATTTATGAGGTGTAGATATTTGTGCAGGAAAGCATTCCTCCTGTTGACACGGAGCAACACAGCCTGGATGCTGAGCGAGCTGAACCAGACAGGCGCTGGAGATTAGGGGCAGGCGGACCGGTCTGTCGACAGAGAAGTAACAGAAAATTCCTGTTGCGGGCTGTAAAATGCGGTGGAAATGAGGACAGGGACGCGTAACTTTGGGTGCGCCGGCCCGTCTCGGCGACCTTATCTGTCCCACAGGTGCAGCGCTTTGTTTGGTTACTTCGTCCGGTGTGTAATTTGTCAAAATATCATAGGTACAGCGGGGCGATAACCTAAACAACCGCGCGCACACGCAGCAACTCTTAACCCCCCCGGGTGTCCTTCCACCCCCATGCCGCCGAGCAGGAAGGGCCGGCGCTCGGCCACGGGGCAGTGGCCACAGTCAACACAAAAGGTTGTGGTGGTAAACAGCTCTGTTTGTGTTCCCTCGGCCGCTGCAGGAGATGACTGATGTGCCCATTAGCCCCTGTCTGGGCATTGGGGGGTAGTGGTGGGGGGGTAGGGGTGGTGCCGGGGCTCCGTGCATCACAAAAAGACCCCCGGGCCTGCAGAGAAAGGTCGCTGACCTGCATTGTGCCTCCTCCGGGCCTGGCCAGTGGTTGTTCCACTGATTCAGGTTACGGGGATCGGCTTTGTCAGTGTGTATGCAAATGGACAGACGCCGTAGGTGGTGGACGGGGAGGTGGGACGCAGGGGTGCTACCCGCTCCTTTTTTGTGATATCTAATAATCAGTGCTTTATTAAAGTTCAGAATAAGACACATTTGTTTTAATAGAATATTAGTATCATTCTTCTAGTTATTTCCCTGTGCATGATTCATACCTCAGGTGCCTCGGTGACCAGGATTTTGAGTTTGATTTATTTCCTATTTTTCTTTTTAAATAATTTAATTCAAGACAAATAGCCACAACACAAACTGTGCTGGCATTGTGTGCAATAGCATAGACTGAAAATTCATGATCCCACGGTGCAGTTTTAAGTCAGAAATAGAAGGAAAAGGTATTTCCAGTCGTTTAGTGTGATGCAGTTTGCTCTCTGTTCCACTAGAGGGTGTCGTCATTTACATCTATCCTTCATATAAAATCTCTTTATTTTGCTCAAAAAGAAAACCTTTATTTTGAATAAAATCTTAAATTCTGCACATTTTATCCATTCACAAATCACCTAAATAGATCCTTTACTGCAGCATTGTAGGCAGGATAAATAAACATATTACACATTTACAAATCTTGGAAACACTACCACACTGAATGCTCGTTCAAAGGCTTAGGCCCAAATGGCTGTTTTCATTATTGTTTGGGCCTATCTCTCATTTTTCTACCAACCCACTGATACACCGGCAAACAACCAATTCATTAAAAAGGGAATAGGTTTCATCACGAAAACTCACATCTCTCTCTGAATCAGTCGACATGGTATTTACAGAGCTTGGCAGTGAAATCCAGGAGGCTTTATTTGATGCTGTGACAGATCAGCCTCTATTTACTGAGGAACTCTAAGCTCACATGAACTTGGTTCAGCCAGAACATTCACATCAAAGGATGTATCGCAGCAAATTAAATAATTTGGCAGAACAAGGACTATGTGCTTGATGGTGCTTTTTCAGATGAATCCAAGTAGCCTAAAAATTCAAAGGGGAGCACACGAAAACTCCCTGGGGGTTACGAGAAGGAGATAATATGATATACATAATGCACAAGGCGAACACAGGCATCATCACGTCCAGTAATAAGAAACTGGAACAGGTGGAGGCTGGGCGGTTGGATATGTGATGTGAGTATTGTGGAGAAAGTCATGTGATATGGGAACAATAGGAATAAACAGTTGGACCAGTAACAGATATGTGTTAGCGCTAATGATCAAAAGAAGAGGGAGCTCGTCATTAAGACTCCATCGACTGTTACTGGCAAACAGTGGTGGCCAGTAAAGTACATTTACTCAAGTAGTGCACTTAGGGATACGTCAGTATTTCCATCTAATGCTACTTTATACTATATAGACTCCAATGCATTTCAGGGGGAAATGTTGTACTTTCTATTCCACAGTTTTAGTTACCTTTCAGATGCAGTTACCATGGTTTTAAAGCATGTAGATAAAGATGAAACCAGTGGTTTCCAACCTTCTTAACTTTTGACATCTTACAATTCATAGTGTGCAGTCGGGTCACAAAAAAGTGAATAAATCATCTCACAACCCCTCAGAATTATCCGTTGACCCTTTGGAGGGGTCTGACCTCAAGGTCAGGAACCACTAGACTGAAATATATGTATGTATATATGTATATGTGTATATGTGTATAAATATAGTATATAGTATATATAGTATAAGTATGTATGTGTGTGTGTGTGTGTGTGTGTATATATATGTATGTGTGTGGTTAAAATAACAAATAGAAAATTGCTGCATGCACTGGTTCTTCAGTATAAGTATTCTTATGAATGAATTATGTCGGAGGGATAAAACAAGTACTCTCAACACATTGGTACATTTTGCTGCTAATACTATTATATATAAATAACAATAAATGTACTTGTCCGCAGTATGCAGAACTTTCACTTTTAACAATGTATTTTCACAATGCTGTGTTCGTTTTTTTTAACTTAAGTAGATGATGAGTAATTTTTCCACCACTGCTCTCAAATGATACTAATCAGCTAATGACCTGCTGTACCATTTTTAGTGAATTACTGTAAAAAGGTTTTACAATTTGACACTAGACGCAGGTTGAAAAATCAGAGATGAACAGAAATATGTTGACGAATGGTACACAAAGTAAACTGAACGGGACACACACCAAAAAAAAAAGAATTAAATCACAGAGGTTTGTGGATGAGAAGAATCCAGTGTTGCTTTATTTCTTTTTCACTAGATGGCCTCTACAAGACCAGTTTTATTTAAGAAATGCAAATGCGACATCACACCAAGAAAAAAAACAATGTCACATTCTCATAAAGCGCTCTTGGCATGAACAAACAGCAACATTGACAATAAATAAAATGTTGGCGAACAAAATAAACCTTTGTGAACAAAGAATACTCAGGATTGCATATCAAACAAGACAAAAATAGACAAAATGTACTTGGCACAAATTAAATAAACTTAAGTAATTTTTTTCAGATTGAGTGAACCTACTCTATGTCCATTGCTTTGTGAATCTGATTGTCCTTCACAGTTAGCATTGAGTATGTGCATGTACTGTACAAAATAGACATAGATGGCTGAAGAAACTAATATAGACAAATTCCAACATATTGTCAGTACTCAACCTCTTACTTTGTCAGTACCTTGAACTTCATAGTCACACTCCCAGGTGGCCTTTTGCTGCATATTTTTGCACTAGACAAAACTGCAGGTACATGTGCAAGAAATCATTGTCACAAAGCCAATATATATGCACATAGTGGAGGACAAGCATTCTATAAGTTACCAGTGATTTCTGATTTGAGTTCAGTACAGGTGCTTGACATATGTTAAATTTAAATAAAGGAAATAAAGATATTAAAGACACTTTGGTATTTTCTATTTTGTAGGTCATGAATGTGCCGTGCATCCATGAGTGCAATGCACGTTCAACACATTAAAGACCCCGTCTTGTTCTAAATTGATTTGTGTGGACATGATTATTGTGATGCCAGGACACTCATCACACACAAATGTTGTGTCAAAATGGTATATCATTAATCTTAAATCATTTTTGACCCGTGATTGCAGTCCGTTGGGATCTGCCTTGTGATGATGACCAACTGAGCGGTACATAAATAAAAAAAGGATAGGATAACAAAATGTGAAGTAACAGAACACTTATACAAAAAGCCACTTGACCTATTTTTAAACAGGACGACCCCATCTCTCAGAAAGTGAGTCTTATCCTGTTATAGACTAAATCCTTCTGTCTTTGTCCGTGCTCTGTCTGTCTCTGTCTCAGCAGGGCATATGCAGTGCAACACTAACATCTTCAATCTTGATTTCCCAAAGCAAAGGAAAAACAAAAACGAAAAAAAGAAAATTCTACACCCATATAAAAATAAATCAATCGCAAACATGGATACATCTCATATATACAATAAACTCCTATATAAAATAGCTTTTATGTACATATAGACAACAGACAACAATACAATAATTAAACTGTACAATGTACACCTGAACAGTTAAGACAGGCGAGAGGTACTGAAGTGTATGGCTTGATTGGGAAAAATTCAAAATATTTACAGACATCAACTTTACATCCTTTACATGTTTTCAACTTCCCTGGAATGATGAGGTCTAGGAAGAGCCCTGGCCTCACTTTCTATTTCATTCCCTCAGGTAAGGCTACCTTTAAATAATTGGTCCTCAGAGACCATTTAGCCTCATGGTACTTTGCACAGTTCAGCTCTCCTTTGGTGACATGTGATAAGAGCTGGGAGCTTGAGTCCAAAACATAGTTATGAAGCTGTCAATCACATGGTATATCAAAAGAGATTAGTTAGACCAATGAAACACCAGTTATTGAATTGTGTGACGCCCAGGAAGACCCAGACTTATATCATTCTTCTTGAAAGGTTCAACTAGTTTTGGACATCCCCTTCACTTCCATGAAGGTTAGACACCAATAGACTCCAGTGTGTAACCCCAGACAGCCCTGCTTTGGTGCTGACATCTCGTCCATTGGTTCCTTGATGCCAAGGAACACATGCCATCTTACGTGGCTAGAGGGTCTTGTAGGTAAAGTATTGAACTTTGATACTTCCTCCAGAGGAATCTGTCAGTAGTGTCCTTATGTAGGTTCAGCACAGGATGGAAACTCCTTCAGCAGTGACCAACTGACCAGCGGTGGGGTCATACGTCCCAGCCAGGTAGTAGAGGTCTGGGGAGGTACTGTTCGGCTTCTGATTGCGAGTCAGACACTCATACTCCTCCCTGCTCACCACCTGGCACTTATGAGAGATTGTCTGGACGTCATTCTCATCCTCATGACAGGACTGGTACAGGGCATGCTGTATAAAAATAAGGAAAGGGTTAGTTTATGTAATTCTATTTATGAAACATCAAAGAAGAATTACTGTCATTTGAAAGTCCCATGTGCTGGATGAATAACAATTTCCATAAAAATAAAACCTATGTGGCGTCTCACCTTGCCATCTCGATGCCTTTTTCCTAGCTTGGTCTCTTCGGGGTGGTAGAACCACTTGACTTTGACCACCATGCTGGAGGTCCAGGATTCCCAGAAGTTCTCAATTCGACCTACGTATGGGAGGTTAGGGCGTCCAGCTGAGAGGAACACAGCACAGTCCCCCACTTTCACTGTGTCTCTGCCCCGCACAATGGCCTTGTAGAAAAGCTTCCTGGCCTTGCCCTTCAGGCCTCTCCTCTGTAAAACACCAGACACTTTAATCAGTATTTTTTGATAATGATGAATTACTGACTACATTGATATAAGTAAGAAAAAGAGGATGAATTGTGTTGACATTGATGGCATGCAGTAGAAACCTGGGTTGATTTTTCACCTGTGTTGGGTTTCCTGACCACCTCCAACTTTGACGTCCTGCAAGGAAAGCAGACATCTTGGGCCTTGGAATAAATGAAGTGTCATCCGGAAGCATCCTTGGTTTTTTCACAAAATCCTTTGATGGTTTAGAGGTCAAGCTGCTGCATTCTTTCCTCTTCAGGGACTTGTTATTGGAGACCTGTTCAGGGAGGGCTCCTTTGTTATTGGAAACAGCCACAGCTTTGGCCACAAATGAGTGCTGGTGTGGCCTTGAAGAAGTGGAGGGTTCAGTGGGTTGCAGCAGCCCCCTGTGGGAGGACAGACAGCTCTGCAGCATCAGAGTAGAACTTTCCTCATCCTCTGAGCTGTAGGAGGAGTCATTGTCAGAGGAACACAGGCTGGAACTTGAGAGGGACCCTGAAGAGGAAGAGCTGGAAGAACCAGAAGAGGAGGAGGAGACAGAGAGACGAGAGAGGAAACGGCCAGCTGTCGTTAGTCCTCCTGAGGCTGCAGCCAGTGCAGCTCTCCTCCTCTCTTCTTCCTCCTCCTCCTCTTCGTCATCCAGGTCCGAATACGAGCTGTGACACTCTCGGTGGGAGCTGAAGCCCAGGTCTCCATATTCCCCAAGACGCAGAGAGGGGGAGGGCTTTCTTTGGGGCGTGGTTCCTTTCAGGAGTAGTTCTACCCTGGAGGCACCACCCTTTTTGTTGTCCTTAACCAGCAGGACAGGATGTGAGTAAGCCTCTGTCCTGGGCATGCCACTCACACTGGAAGATCCCCCGCGCAACAGCAGAGCCTTGCTGTTCTTTGTCTTGGGGGAGGTAACTCCTTCATGATCTAACTTGACCAGGAACTCTTGTCCAGACTTCCTGCTCCTTGGCATTACCAGCTCATCTTGCCTGCGCCTCTGGCCATAGAGCCCACTTCTCTGGCCCAGGGATAAACCCGGACCCTGTCCTGTGGACTGCGTACAGAAGGAGGAGTAACCATTCGCAATGCTGCTGAAAGAGTCCACCTCAAAGGAGCTGCTGCTGAAAAGGCCTTTGGCTGGGGCGGAGGCCAATGGCTGGATCTGAGGCAAGGAGAATAGATCATCCTCTTTCCCTCTCAAGGCCTTCTTGGGTGTCCCATTGAACTGAAATAGATTGTCGGATGTCCTCTTCCTGGTGCTGGCCAATGAAGGCCAACCCAGGAACAGTGAAGCATTTTTATTGGCATTCTCAGCCTGCTGCTGCTTTTGTTTTTTCCCAGAACCCTTTGGTCTCCCTAGAATGAAGAAAACATGTGTCATATGTTTTACAGAAAACATCACACACTGAACAGTTTAATGAATACACACAATATTAGAAATACCTCCCACTATAATGTACTTTATATGTCCAAAATACAACACAAATACAGCCACAAAACCAAAAAAAACAATCTTTTGCCAGGTTAATGTTAGGTAGCACAGCTGAGCATTGTACACACCTACAACAATGCATTTTAAATTCTAGTAAAGAAGCTGTACAGATCATATTTACTAATTTAGCATGATTACAAGTGACTCTGTTGCACATGGAAAACAGAATGTTTAAATCTAAAGGTTTAATTTTACCTGGTCTTCTTTTGTGAATGGTTAGAGGTTGGTTGTTGGTTAAAGTATTGATAGTGTGGTGTCTGTCAGAGGGTCTTTCACTGATGGGGGCCTGCTCCAGACTGGAACTTTTCTTGGCTGTGGTCCCGCTGGGGGTCAGCAGGGCTGGAGGTGACTCCCCACCTAAAGGACAAGGGGTAGAGGATAATTAGCATTCAGTTACAGGTACAGAATGCACTACTGTATGAAAGGGATGGAATTCTTAGATTTAAGAAGAGGGGACACCTACAGTGAATCTGGTATCCCGGTGGCAGAAGGCGAATGTTTGGGAGCGAAATCTTCCCTCGGTCTCCATCATCAAACTCTACCATCACTCCTCCTTGTTTCCCCTCATCAGATGAACCGCCTGCAATAGGCAATGAAAATCATTTACATATATGTGCAGGGAAATGCAAAAAAGAGGAGCACATAATTAGATGTATAGTTATAGATAAGGAGGATGCACAAAGAGGAGAAGAGCAAAGTTGATGACTCACCTCTGCGAACGTAGCCTGGGTATAAGCAGCGTGAGCGTTCGCTCCAGTAAGCACACACCCTGGTTCCTTCAGTGAGCATAGCCTCTGACTCTGGACGCACATCCAGGACCTGAAAGTCAGACCAAAACATAATTTAGATTCGTTACAGGCTGCACATAAGCGCACACAAAAACATGCATGAATACACACTCTCACACATACAAACAGCGTAAGAGCAATGGGGCATTGTGCATGGGCAGCCACTGTGCCACGTTTCCAAGCGGCACTTATCTCATGCCAATGTGCCAGTCAGGGCTGAAAAGAACGGAAGCCATGATGCAGTAAATCCTGACTTGCTGAGTAATACTAAAGAGGGCCTGAATAGAGAGCTTGTGATTGCAGGTTGCCAGATCCTCCCTCCAACAATGCAGGCAGCCCCAGCATCCGCCACTCACTGGGGGCTCTTTCAGGTTGCTTTCATTTACGGTTGCCATGGCGAGGGACCCTTTGACTGATGAGGTGTGGATGCGGGTGTGAGCATGCGCTCGTGTGTGTGTGTTTGTGTGTGTGTGCACGGGGGAGAGTGAGAAGGAGCTCAGTGAAAATCGGGGTATTGGTGTCAGAGTCAAATTAATGGCTGTTGGATGAATTTAAAGACACAAAAGTGGAGGAATTGTATAATTAGAACCAGCTGCCGTCTGATTAGTGTTTAGATAAGACTAAAGTTGCCGGGAGTGCAGTGTGTCGAGCTGCCGGGTTGAGTTAGGAAACTGCATTGTGAGGAAAGCTTTGTGGGAAAACTAACATTGATTAGTTAGTTAGTAATTAATCATTAACATTGATTGATGAGTATGCGCTAACTCACATGGATGAGAGAAGTGGGGGGCACGACGTCAGGGAGTAAATGGACTAATCTACATGTGAGGTTTAGGGTCTACTACAGAACAGGCGTCCGATCAGCACTGCTCTTATGGTCAGTTGAACGCTGTGATTCTTGGCCAATAGGGAGACACTGTCTAAGCTAAGCGCGGCGTCTTTGATTGAGTGATATTGAATTTATATCGAAAGAGAAAAACAACAATACAAACAGTTAATTGAGTTATGTTACATATATTCACCTATGATGCATGAATCTCAGTTCATTTTGAGCACAATACTGGAGATAGAACAAATTAAGGTTGAACTATAAGGCAAATCACTTTTCAATTCTTATCACGCTATGTTATGTTAAACCTGTTTTAGCCAGTTTGAACTGAAAATATAATGGGATGGTTATTGGTAGGGTTTTAATAACAATTGAAGTTTCTTACCAAAAAACTACCTTAGCAATATGTAAAACATCACATGTCCCTGCTTTGAACAAATACTAATATAATCTTATGGCATCTTGTTTAATTGAGCAAACCAGCTTCAGGTACTCGTTTGGCTGTGATTTGTTTTGTCTAATGTTGGTTGGCTGGTGTTACTAATGTTCTCCACCTGACGAGTACTAACGTAAGACAATGATGTCTTGGAGTGACAGCAAAAGCAAGTAATCCAAGGCATAATCACACCGGTTAAACTCTGCTCTACTCTTCCACGGTCATCATCTCTGGACACTCCTTTGTGTACAGATACAATGTCCTGTGTCCTGTTTGGCTCGAGCCGAGATTGATTTCCACAGCTGGAAAATATGTGGATGTGACTGCTTTGCTTTGGGTGACCCAGTTGTTATTAGTACATAGACCAACGTCTTCTCAGAAAATGGGACATAGGTCACCTGCTGCAGTAAACACTAACACCATCATGATTAAAAAGCACAGTAGAAAGCATAGGTCGGCTAAATGCAAATGAACATCAGCCAGGAATGCGCTGTGGTTCCTCCAATGTGTAATTACATCACATTACATAGATGACTTAGGTAAACTGTCATCATATCTTAACATGAAGCCGGGCGATAATCACACATCCTAACGATCTTGTGGTCTAAGTCTAACCACCCAAAGTGAAACTAAAGACATGGACTTCTTATAATAGCCGGGTAACCCGACATTTTTGCAACACTCCAAAGGCGTCTGTTTGTGTGCCGTTGTGTCTTTGTCGATCCGAGCTCTCAAACAACTCAATTACTGCGGCAGCGGGAGGAATGTAAAGTTCATGTTGTCTCCCATTTAGACTCCAAAACGCGAAGTTTTAATGGACTCACAGACACACATGCACACAATCCAAAGTTCCTGCCGTCATATTAACATAAGAGGTTTACATTTTCCTATAATTTGTAAAATGGATTAAAAAATGAATAACATACATAAACAAATTATTTTTCAAGAGACAAGCATGAAAAAGAAGGTTTAAAAATCAAAAAATTGTACTGCAAAATAAAAAAATCCAGATTTTACTTTAAGGCTGAATCGTCCAGTCCTAGTTTAGATGGCCTCAAAGATACAGAGAAACACTCAAGGGAGGTTGAGTGGGAGAAAGTGAAGGGACTGACAGAGCCAAAGAAAGGCTGGAAGGCAACGGAGAAATGCAAAGAGGGTCTGAAGGATGTTTAAGAGGAATGGAAGTGTTGAGTGATCCAAGACCAAACACGGGATGGCTTTCCTCGTAGCGAGGAGTGTTTCAGAGCGACGGGGTGAACTTACAGCTTCCTGCAGCAGTTGCTCCAATGAATAGATTTTTGGGCGGTTTCCTCTTTCGCCATCAATAACAATGCTGAAGCTAGAAACAGAGCAGAGAGAGAGAGGGGAAAAAAAATCAGAAGCTATTTTCAGCTGGTTAGATTATGCTTGCCTGGCTCCCATATCATACTACCCCCACTCTGCTGTTGTAATAACATCTCGTTGCTGCCTGAGCTACAGGAGCTGTGTTGATGTGAGCGAGGTAGAAGACAACCTAGGGTTTGTTGTGTAAGGACTCCTCTTATTCAAATTCCATTTTCTTGATTTTTAGCTTCCCTAATCGCCACTGCATGATTTACTTCGTCACAGGTTCGTTATTCACTAATCAAAATGTTCCACCACTGCTGGCCATGATGCAGCTTTCCCATTGAATTGCCACTTCACTCCATTCTGCCACCTGTGCTGGATGAACACTAATCAGATTAGGTTAATTAATTGACACGTGCACCAAAACGTAGTGTTGCTTACATGTCAGGCAGCTCCAGAGTGTGGATCCTTGCAGCGTAGAGAAGCTCATCCTCCTTTGAGATCAGCACCTTCAGTCCATCAGTTAGAAGTTCTTTGGTCAGGACACAATTAGGAGCTGCATGAGGAGAAAACAAACATCACGTTAATCATTCATCAGTAATATGCCAACATCACCAAGGCCTCATTCAGTTGCAGGATGCATGCCAGGCCAGTAGTTGGCGGTATAAATTTGCACACACCACTGCCAAATTTCACATGCATGTGTACAATTCCGTCTATGACACATACATCATAAACAAATGAACATGGTGTATGGTAGAAGCGGAATCTTTGTGCCGGCTGATGATGAAGAATTGGAGTTACTCCTCTGAGTGGGTCGGTGGTGTCGTCATCATTTTTGGAACGCGCAGTAAGGGAACTGGTTGCGTTGTCTAAAGGCTCAACACTCTGAGTCCTGCTATCAAAAGACGTGTGTTCGGGACCCTGCAATGCCATTGTCATGCACATGAAAGGCCCAAAACGCAACAAAAGCTTCCCATCGTGTGCAGAAATCACTGCCATAAAAAGTGAGGCCTGAAAACCGAGAGCTGAAATCTGCTGTTTGAAACACGTGGTGCAAGATGTATGCAAGCGTGTTATCTCTTACCTTCAAGACTCTTGTTCTGCGAACAGCTGTTGTTGTCCTCCTCTTCTTCTGAGAAGCTGCTGCCGTCCATCTGAAAGCCCTCGTCGGCCGCGAAGCTCTCCAGCAGCCGACTCACTGCTCGCCCTTTTGGCTGTGGAACATAAGCAGAAAGAAGGGTCAGGAGAACGGTCCGATGCAGGGATAAGCGTGGAGATAGAGAGCGTGCTTGGAGAAAGGACGAATAAATTAGCAATTAATCACAGGGGGATTTTCACAGTGCACTGCGTGTACCATCTCCCGACAGTGACCATTTTCCTCCAACATTATTTCATTTTGTCACAGCAGAAGGTGTGAGCCCCCCCCTCCCCTCCTTTCTACATCCCCTTCCCTGCTCTAAGATTACACAGCAGGCAGTTGGGCCATGTGCAATGTGCTAAGTACTTTTAATAGTTCTACAGTAACAGTCCTCAGGGTGAGAAATCTAGGACAGTAAGACAGCGTCAGAGTTAGTAATAGAAAGCAAAGAAGACTGGCATGCTCTCAGAATTGGGTCCTGTTTGGCAGTTTGCATGTGCCTGATTTCCTGAGTTTTTTTTTTGGAGGATTGAGTGCTTCTTGAATTAACTGTGAGTGCTACTGTACCTGTTGTTCCCTTCCCCTTCGGCCTCTGCAGCCTTCTTCGCCGTGTGGAGAAGAGGCCCCGACTGACCAGCAATTTCTCCGCTGTTGAAACCAAAGTGAAGATGTACAACGTGAGTGGCGGGAGTGTGACCTGTCTCTCAAGCACTCGGGCTACGGATGCAATTATTAAATGGAGGGAACATATTTATTATTTTGTGGTCGTTATTCACTCAGGCTCATGCACTAATTAAACTGGGGCTACAAATTAAAATTTGTGTGCACAAATAAGAATGTTTTTTCCTCTGACACCTGCTAGGCCACTGCTTTAACTATTTTCCATCACCTAATATTTCATCCATCGTTTTACTACCATGTGCGTTTGTGCCATAAAGTGATAATTCACACGCAGAACTTGGCCATTATATCATTTTGATAGCATTTCTTAAAAAAAAACAGTATTTGCAAAGTGCTTTGACAGACGCAGAGAAGCACAGAAAGTCCAAAGTAAGGCCAAATGTAAAATGTAAATAAATACAAATAAAAATAATAAATCGATAGAAAGATGTTAAAAAGACATGACATTAAAGCGAGTCTCCAAAGATGGGTTTTAATAAGTGATTTAAAAGATTAGTTGGTGATTTTGCGAGCCTTATCTCCTCAGGCCGTTCCTGATGATAGAAGCACGGTCAACTTCAGATCTAAGCCGCCCGCGACTTTGCAAAGACTGGAACGGTCCCACCCGAGGATCTGAGGCCGCGAAACGGCTCATATAGAGTCAACAAATGTAGCCCGGGGCCGGACCCAGCGGTGCTTTAAAAGTGATCATCAAAATCTTACAATCAATTCCAAAACTAACAGGGAGCAGTGGAGAGGAGCCAGGATCGGGGCTGATAGCTGAGCTGCTGCATTCTCAACTAGTTGGCGGCGAGAGAGAGAGAGAGAGACTCCTGGTTTATGCTAAAAAAAGCAAAGGAGCAACAGTAGTCGAGTCTTTGAGAAAAGAAGTGTGTGCGTGTCACTTTTTCCAGGTCGGAATGTGACCCTATTCACCAAATTCAGGAAGCAGGACTGGATACGTTTTTGATCTGGTTTAAGAAAATGGGAATAACCTTATTGATTGCTCCTCGCAGCATGGTGCTCTTGCGCGTCGCCCTCTTTAGCCTCTCGCTGGTGGTCGGGAAGGTGGCCAGTCCCATGCTCCTCCGGTAGCGGTTCCCTCTGGCCCCGTGGCCGCCCCACCGGGGCTCCTTGGACCTGGGCGCACACGGCCTCCTGACCCCATCGGGGCAGCGATCCTCCTGGTGGTTTTTGGCTGCAGTGGCCAGGCCCAGCCTACAGGGGGGCTTCTTCCTCACTTTGACCTCCCCCTCCGCCCCAGACAGACTCTGGGAGCCTGTGAGGTTCAATTAGAAAAACAGACTCAGACCGAGCTAACGAGCCAGGAGGAGAAACACAAAACACATGCTTCCCATGAAGACGTGCGGCAGTTTTGTTGACTTATAAATTTTCAAAGGGCAGCCTTACCATAAAGCTCCTGTCTCTGTTTTTTGTTCCTCGCCTTCTGATTGGCCTCTAGTTTTACTACAGATGAGGGACTCGGACCTGTCACAGAGGAGCTAGAAGTGACGTCTCTGGGGGGTTGGACTCTGAAGTCTTGACCTTCATCGGTGTCATAACTGCTTTCATCTTCTTCTTCTTCTAATGGAGGTAGAAAACAATACAGTAAAAGAGTACAGGTAGGTTTTATGAACTCACTTGGCTCATCAAATCCGAGTCTTTAAATCATTACTAAACCGGAGAAGTTCTTCAACTTCTCCCCGTCATTTCACAGGCACCTCATTAGCATTTAAATAAATAGTTTAACTGTTCATAGAAATGATGTATGAAGTGCTTTGCCTCGATGGTATTTCCTGGTGTGAACCCACATGCTACAGAGCTGGTGTGCTAGGCAGTGTGTGTGTGTGTGTGTGTGTGTGTGTGTGTGTCTGCATGTGAGTGTGCGTTTGTCGCTGCACTTTCTCAAGCAGCTCTTTGACCCAGTCTGCTAGTCTCCAGGGCTGTCAAAGCCTCTCACAGGCAAGTGTCCACAGCTGTGGCTGCACATCCAGTCCAGGCCAGCCAACGAGGCCGATGGGCGAGGTGTCGAATGTCCGCGCGAGCCCCTGTCCTTTTATAAGACGTTCATCGACACCTTTTCACCCATCCCTGATGGCTTTCCAAGTGATTTACAAATTAACAAAAAGGCCCACTAGAAACAAAGTGGAATTGCACATGCGTGGAGATAACCTGATTCAAAGTCCGGTCCTCTGGTCCGACAAGAACATGTCAGAGGTTGTTTCTCTATTTTTAACTTTAAACATCCTGTCACTAAGTATTATAACACTCTGTGCAGTGTTTTAGCATTCAGTAATCCTTCAAATTCACTGATCTGTTTACTCAAGTGTGACTTGAAGCATATGAAGCAACATCTCCCGCCGGTCCATAGTTTTAACGGCTAGTTTCGTTTGGTGTCCCTTTACACTCTTCTGTTTTCTGTAGGGTTTTAGTTTCGTGCAGAGTAAACAGTCACACACCCCTTTCAGATATGCAATCCTGAAATGTTCCAAACATTAATCCTCAGCTGGGTCAGAACCTAATGGACTTAAACAAGCCAGTACACAGTACAAACATTTATACACGTAGTTGTGATTATATTTAATGAATTTCCTTGCACAAGTGAGGGGGTGTGTTGATGAAATTCAACATGGTTACCATTGTGTGTCAGTGGAAAAGCGCACTTCCTAATGAATGCATGTCTAATAAGGCAGAACTCTCTGAATTGTCAATACAATTTCAAGCAGTTTGCTTTGTTACAAGCATCAAATGCAGCACAGTCTGGGATCCCTACTATCGGACTGAGTCAGAACCCCTGAGAAAGATGGCAGCAGCAGAGGTGGCATCTCACAAGCCAGGATGCTCACATATCGAGTAGGATTGAGTTCTTTCTTTATGAAACATAGTGTCAGTGTTCGCCGTCTACCTTGATCAGAGGAGTCAGTCTCCGGAGGGGAGCTCTCTCCCACCTCCCTGGCCTCCTGTCTCTGGCCACGGAGAACTCTGGATCTGGGCTGGCTCAGACAGGAGGAACCCTGTGTCAGGGCGGCGCTTTCTTTCTTGCGTCCGCGGCGCATCAGCCCGGTCCAGCTCTCCTGGGGGCCGCTGTCCACGCTGGCTGCTAAGAGAATCCACCAAGCCCGTTACAGATCAAATCCAGGTCAAGTATTGTTAGTGGAATTTAATGGGTGTCACGGTATTGACATTGACAGCATTGGGCCCTGAATCGATGCCGTGATCGCCTGTATCTACCTGTGTCACTTTGTCCCCCTGACTCTCGCCTGAACTCCGCTTTGCTCTTGCCCTGGCTTCTGTGCCCGTGCTTTGGGTTGGAGCTGCAGGGCGAAACCTCCTTGTCCCGGGAGTCCATCCCTGAGAGACACTTCTTGGCCTGGGCCTTGTGTTTGAGCTGAGCCACATCGCCGGCCAGCTTGGAGCCGAGCACGCCGTGAAGGCCACTTTTTCTGCAGCCCTGCGCTTTTATCTGCTGCGACAGAGAGAGAGAAAGAGAGAGAGATGAGAGAGGAGCCAGTTACACTCCCCGGTCACAGCGGCGGCAAAAAGCATCAGAACGTCAGAGGAAGGGGGCTCGCATTGGCTCACACGCAGAGAAGAAAGGAGGAATGGTAGAGCGAAAAGACAAAAAAGATGTTAATATAAAGAGGATTTCACTCCTGGGGTCTGTACCTAATTAGAAGTAGTATGCAGCAAAGGAATATATATCAAACACAAAGAAACAATGTGCAGCCCCTTTTCATTTCTGTAGAGGACAAGAGGGATCCTGACCTGTGTGCTGCTGAGTCGCTCAAAACCACGACTGGACAGCCTCTTCTTCCTCCTCTGGCTGTCTGCCCCCCCTCCGAGGTCCTCAGGCGTCAGAGAATGCCCCGCCCCCATCGACCTGCCAGTCAAAACAAGGGAGAGGCATTCATTAGAGAAGAATGGCGGCGGTTTGAAAGAGAAAGAGGGGGTAGGACATCACAGGGGGAAAACAGAGTTGAGTCACCTCTCTGTGGGATCTAATAACTCTCCTTTTGCTGTCTGATGAACAAAATAACAGAAAAGGACAAGGATGGCGCAGTGTCTGAACCACACACTGGAAAAATTGGGATCTAACAAGGAACCTGGGATTTTTTTTCGAGGGCAGTGTGGCATAAGCATCCTTAACGCTTCATCTAGGGAGTGCCGTTGCGGCTTGTGAAGCACTACACAGCTTTGAAAGACACAGTGAATGGTTGGAAGGCATTGCATTTGTATGCGGCTCTATTGTTCTCAGTGAATATCATAGCTCTCCAGTTGCATTTTCATATCACTGTGGCATACTCTTTCCCCTGCAGTGAGCAGCATCACAGACCAACCACTCCAAATGCCCTTGAATTTCCCTCTGGAAGCCAGCCCATAGACCACACCGACATAAGCCAGGCCTCGCTCAAACAAAAGATTAACTTCTCCCCCTCCTAGTGTTTGTACATTATAGGAAATCATTCATATTGTAGAGGAGCCAAGGTTTAAATGTGAAGTAGATAAAAAAGTCTATTCAAAATGTCATGTAAGTTCTTTGTTTGCATATTGTACTACATATTGTTTAATATCTAATAGCGCTTTTCTATAAGCATAGACACACGTAGCATGTAAGCGTAGGGAATGTCCTGTATGTAGGCCCCCAGTTGTGTGTAAATCTCCTAATCAGTGTGTCAGCATGCATCTGTAACAAACATGAAAAGAATGAAGGCGATTGTCGGGCAGTGGAAGTGTCTGCCCACTAACTCACAGTGATGGCTACTGTATTGACCATGTAAGAGATGAATGGCTGACCATGTAAAGGGTTCTCTCCATGGCCTCACCGCTTAACTGTTCCCCCAGGAAACCATGATTTTTTTGCGATCACGATAATTAAATGCAAATTCAACTAAACTGGTCTTTTGTCGGGGCGACACGGTGG
Organism: Eupleurogrammus muticus; assembly: GCA_036785175.1. Classification (NCBI taxonomy): domain Eukaryota; kingdom Metazoa; phylum Chordata; class Actinopteri; order Scombriformes; family Trichiuridae; genus Eupleurogrammus; species Eupleurogrammus muticus. The sequence goes on from JAYKQN010000011.1 coordinate 4,032,307, forward strand.
TGCGGTGGGTAGCACTGTTGCCTCACAGCAAGAAGGTCGCAGGTTCAAGACCCGCCTTGGGCCTGGGTCTGGGGCCTTTCTGTGTGGAGTTTGCATGTTCTCCCCGTGTCTGCGTGGGTTTTCACCGGGTACTCCGGTTTCCTCCCACAATACAAAACATGCTCAGGTTAATTGGTAAACTCTAAATTGCCCATAGGTGTGAGTGTGAGAGTGAATGGTGTGTGAATGGTGTGTGTGCCCCACGATTGGCTGGCGACCATCTGGGGTGTATCCCCCTGCCTCTCGCCCATAAAGTGCGCTGGGATAGGCTCCAGCAGACCCCTGCGACCCCGAAAGGGAATAAGCGGGATAGACAATGGATGGATGGATGGTCTTTTGTCGCCGTTGGACCGGCAAAAAAAACAGTAGTGTCATGAGAAACAAGAGGTGACACATTATCAGATTATATTCAGATAAAAAAACACAAATAAGAAAGCAAACACATCTTATATAGCGATGAAAATACCTGGAAAATTACTGATGTTTTGCATGGAAAAGCTGAGAACTCACTTAGTGAAACATAGAGATGCAGGGAGTTTAAGAATCCTATAAAAATGAACCATGTACTTTAGAATAGTTGAAGAGATCGTATTCAACATACCGTTCTGTTTCTCAACTGTAATAAATCCTTGGGTCAGAATCAAGTTGGTTTAGTGTTCGTTGTCTAGTTACAATCATCACAATTGAAGAGAACCCTACAGAACTTTGGTGGTAGCGATGGGATACAGAATATAGGAGAGAGTATATTTTTGACCTCTCTATGTAGGTTTGGAATTTCCGCTTCTCTGTTGCTCTATTAAAGAGACCTGTATCTCTTAGATGCATAGTGTTTTATTGGTGTAAAACACTAACTGTCAACATGACAAAGGTAATTCCCTTGAAAAAGTACAGTTCTGGAGGCCTGTCTTGGGGTTTTGTAAGACCATGGAAAAAAAACAAGGGCCAAGAATAGCCCATATGAGGAATATGTGATTCCATTGAAAGCAGAAGGCTGAGGTTTTCTGTCAAAGTAAATCAGAGAATTAGCTCTCTCAGCTTTATGCGGTTGCTTTTGTGACTCGGTGAGGCTCGGAGCCTCGTAGAAAGGTGGAAAACCAAATGAAATCAGTTTACAGGAAGAAAAAAAGAAAAAGCCAAAAGATAAACAAAACACTGGCATAGTTAGAAGGAAGAAATAGAAGGGTTGAAGAAGTATGTGAAAACTTGCAGAAACTAAACAATGTAATGGGTTAGATTCCACCCTACCCCCCATGACCCCCATCTGTATCCTGTGTTGCTTGTCAACATGGATGGAACAGATGGCCTCTATCCAAATACTAGTGGGATGACAGCTCGGCCACAGGCTGCTCTGGCCAGTGGTGGAGGAGAAGTTACGTCTTTTCCTCAACAGCAAACACAAATCCAATCAATAATAATATCATATAACCCACAAAAGCCTGTGATGTGAAAATGTGTTATCTTCCATACCATTGATGCAATTACTGTTTGTAAAGAAAATGCTGTCTCCACCTCCCAGATTTAAGGGAAGCAGCCCACCTACAACTCAGCGCCAGCAAGTCAAGGTCTGATGCAGTGTGTAACAATAGCAAATGCCTAGGTCGCACAAGACTTCAATGTAAAGAGATGGGAGGAGGTTCAGCTGTCAACAAGGATCAATGTCCCCAATGCTCCCCAGGCTACCTGGGGTGCAAACAATAACCCACAGAGGGGGAAACCAACTGAGATGTCAAAGGAGAAACTCATCAGCTTTTTGAAAATCACCCCTCCATATCTGTATTGCGTGCCCAACAACCATACTGAAAGGGAAAGGGTAGCAAGGCGTTTAGAATTCTGGTTGGTAGTTGGCTGTTTTACTGAGTAACATCAGTAGTTTCAGTATTTTACTTCTTTGTTGATAGGGGAGGAAACCTCTGTTCAGAATTGTTTTCTTAACTTTAGCCCAGTTGATTGGGAAATTAGTTTAGGAACACCCCTACTAATGGCTCAATCGCAGTGATAGATGGTCTACGAAACCACTGCTGCGACAGTGTGGGCAAAGCATAAATTAGCTTGTGGTTTGATTGGTGCACCACCCGTGAAGATTATTGGGCCCTCCCCTCCTCCATCTGTCCGAGTCCGATCAAACCCGAAGGTTAGCCCACTATAAAGGCAGCTATTGAACAATTACAGCTACAAGGTATAATTAAAGAAACAGTTCCTCATTGCAATTCCCTGTGCGTAAGAGTGATGGGACTTGGTGTTTAGTTGTTGGTTATCAAGAAACCAACAAACACCTTGTCTGTCTAAGAACCCTAATTGTAGATCCTAGAAATGTGAGTGGAGTCTGGAGGTGGGCCTTCTGCTCTGGAAAAGTTGAGCTCATTAAAGGGGGCTCACTTCCTGTTGTTTCAGCACAAGTGTCTGCACTATCCTAGCTGCAGCTATCCCTATATGACCCTCTCGCAATATATGCTTCTTGTCATGAACATAAGGAGGGGTATATTTGGAATCGTAAAACATCTGCATAGGCCTGTAGGGAAAATTTTAATAATCTTATAAAATGAACTGTGTACTTAAAAAATATTCAGAGTGTATTCAACATACTGTACTGCGCCTCAGATGCAATAAATACTTTAGTTGAACTCAAGTGGGTTCGATGTTCTTTGTCTTTACAATCATCACAATTGAGGAAAACCCTACAACAGGAGAGTGACAGAGGTGGCACTGAAGTGTGAGTTGTCCCTGTGAGGCAGATCCCACCATGGCTCGCCTTCCGCTGCTGACAAACGCAATGTGACAGAGTCCCTCCCCTCTGTGGAGGGGCCGGTGGGGGATGAGCGTACAGTGACTAATTAAACAGAATTGATTAGCAGGTTTTTGCTGGCAAGCGTTGGTTCTCTTCTGCCTTCTCCCCAATCAAAGCAGCACCACAGAGGACCCCACTGCTCAAACCCACAGGAATAACACAGGCACACACAAAAACAAACAATGCCTGTATAGATGCTCATGCGCGCACAGCTGCATGCGTACCTAATTGCGCAGATGCATAGAATGTGCAAGCAGGGGGCCTCAAATGCCTCGCCTTCACAGACACCCACGCTCTGTGCCTTGAGCAGATTAAGGTGAGGAAGGAAGTAGTAAAAAGGTTGTTGGGTTACATACTGACACACTGCCCTCCATCATAGAACCCAGCGTCTGGTATGGCATGAGTGGCAGGTGCAGTACATGCTTGTACATAGCCCTGCCATGTTTCGCAACATGGGGCTAATAAGTCCCCAGTCTGGTTGCCTGCTTCTCATTCAGAAGCGTTGTGTCATACTCCGCTGCATTGTACAAACAGATCCACCAAGACAAAAGACAGTACACCCCGGCCGCCTTTGGAGAAAAATAAAATGCAGCTGTGGCTGAAATTTTGACACAATAGAGAAACAGACTGTGGTTTACTGTATTGTGGTGGGAAAAAAACACCCCTCCCCCACCCGCCCTTCACTGCACCCTACCGCAGGGCCCTGGCCCCGTTACCCTTTCATTTGGGTGTCATTGTCACCCAGCATCAGCGTCCCCACTCTGATCAGCGCTGGCCTAGCGAGGGGGCAGGGGTACATGGGTGGAAGGATGGGTGGAAGAAGAGTGGAGGTGACATCGCAGAGGGGCAGCTGGGAACACTGTGGACCGTTGCCCAGAAACGACAGTGAGAAAAGAAGCAAGAGGAGAAGACAAAGAGAAAGAACGCTGCAAGGTGACATTTAGTACGCCAAGCCTTTCCAAACTCGGAAGACCTAGACCAATTGAAGCCTGACATAAAGCCTTTTATCCCCCGGACCCTTTTGGCTTATCGGTACCTCCACCACCACCAAGCAGCAATGGTGCCGTGTTTTGGCAGAAGCTGACTCTAGCAGTATTTTAAATGTCACCCTGAGATAAAGTAGGGTCCTTGTTTCTTGCATATCCTTCCATCTCTCTATCCAGCCCCCCCTTTTTCTATATATCCCTCCCTACTTAGTATATACCACACCCATAGACTTTGTATTAAAGCTCTAAATGTCTGCTTATCTCTGAGTGCATGGACTGTCGGACCGTCATCTTATCCTGTGGATGGTGGTCACCCCATAGGGCTCTAATGGCAGTGGTGTGTCACATTCCTGCTGCTGGGACACATTACAAGAGAATTCACAGTACTCTAATTGCATCCTCTGCCTGTCATCCCCCAGCCAACAGCCAGCTTCCCCCGAACCCGGCCCAGCTAAGCTCCACACACACTATAGTAATGCCACTTCGCTTTATGATGGACTGTACTGAAACCTGGTGAGACCATAGCGCAGTTTTGTAGGTTTATGTCATTTATATTGTGTATACACAAATATGCCTTGCACATGATTACATTAATAATGCTGTTTCACAAGTACCACCAGTGTTGATTGCATTAAAAAAGGGTTAAGATGGCCTCCTTGAAAGGGTTAGTTGTGTTCACTCATTTCCTGTTTATGCCAATAAGGCAGTCCCTGTATGCCAGTGATACAGAGGGACTTATCAGGCGGGACTGGAGTAGAGCCAGGCTGCGGAGATTCTTACTTGACTTTTCTTTGGCTCTCAGATGAGGACACTGGACCCGTAGTGAGGGTGGGTTTCCTCTTCCTTGGCCGTCCTGGTCCTCGTCGCGCTGGGCTACGAGGTGTTTCCTCCTTTCTGCTTACGGACGCACATGCAAACACGGAGGAGAACTGAGATACTGCATTCTAAAAGGCTGTAGCAGCACAAAAGAAATACAACAAGCAGAAAGTTCTTTTTTTTTTTTGGGAGATAACTTCTAGGGAGAAGAAGAATAAGGCCATACTCACTGGTGATCATGTTTCCTCTGAAGCTTGGCCAGCTCCCTCTGCTTCTCCTTGTAGCGACGCTGCAGCTCAGCCAGCTTCACACGCATTGCAAGCTCTGGACCATCCATTGCTTCCATGCTACCTTTAGCTGGGCACACCTGAGGAAGAGCACATACTTATTAGTTATTTGCTTAAAACATTCAAGTAAAACACATCCTTCCAAATCCTATAATCTTGTTGCAGTCTGTGTAGCCTTACCGGTTCATTGCGAGGTGTCCAGCTGCATTTCCTACGCAGATTGAGGATCCTGCGTGCTGGGAAGAGTCGTTCTGAACCCATGCCGCCGCCTTCCTGGGAGCCCAGCTCCAGGGCTCGGGCTGTGGCCAGGGTAGCGAGGCTCTGGAGGTCAAACATCAGCATCTCCTCTTCTGTTGCGGAACAAAAACATTCATTTGGTTGCTATGCATGCCTAATTGAGAGACACTACCAGTAAACTGGGCTTGTTTCCTTTAAAATGTGTGCTTGTGATCAAAAGCCGCACATGTTGCTTATTATTCCAGCAGTAATCTTGTGATATAGTGAACAAATAATGAGGGAAGGAGACGTTGAGGGAAATTGGCCACATTAGGCCGGTATGAAGAAGCAGCAGCGTATCACTTCAGAGGTCGTATCAATGTGGACTCACCAGATGCTGCTATGTCAGTGGCCATCTGGGCTGTGCTCTTTCTATATCGCCTTATTTGCCTGTGGCACTGACTGGAATATTTGCTGCTAATGGCCTGAAGAAGAGACTAAATCTCTGGGGTTGCAGTCTAGTCACAGAGATAGAGAAATATGGAACTGACAAAGTGTCACTTCCTTCTATGAATGTAGGAAAAAATACTCTTTTTTCCTTGTTTCTCCTCTCATTTTATTACATCTTTTGTTGTGGCTCTAAAATGATATGTGCCACTTTCTGCACTGTCAACTGTTAGACATCACAAAGACAACATCACTGACTCTGGAATTAGTAGCTGACCTCCTTTTTTTTTTTTTAATACAAAAGCCTCTTTTGGGAGCAGTTAAATGCATTAGGATGCTGTGGTAAACACAAAACATCCGTTTGCATGAATAAAAAAAACAAAAAAAAACACATTGCGCTTTGAAAAACAAGGAAGCTTTTAAAGGCACTTTAAAACAATGGGGTCTAATTAGCTAGGCAATGCTCCAGGGTGCTGAAAACATTGACTGCTTTTGTGATTACACACTAACTTTCAGTAACCTGTTGTGTTTGCGAGACAGAGAGAGAGACAGAGAGAGAAGCATTTTGTTAAAGCGTGTGTATTTGGAATTTGGTGTGTGTTTGAGCGTTTGTGCGTTTGCGCACACATCTGGATCAAACAGCGTCAGGATGGAGAGACAGCTCCCTGAGGAAAGCTGGAAGGGAGAACGCGGGAGTGAGAAAGAGGGGTGTACACGGCTCGCGAATAGTTCAGCCCTGTCCTCCTGCTTCTTCTCCCTCTCCCGAGGCCTCCGCATCGTTAGAACAGCCTTTTAGGAAATAAAAGTGCCTTTAACACACCAAAGAAAGGGAACGGCACGCAGGCATGCAGACAGCTTCTCTGGGGATGTGTTAGAATCCACCAGAGGCTCTTGAGACCGGCAGGAAGAGAGGAGTATCTGGGAGGGAATGCAGAGCGACAGAGGCTAGGCCTGAGGGGGGAGTGGGAGTTGGTCTCGGCGGATGCCAAGGAAAAGGAGGGTAAACTACGAGAGAGAAGTGCGTTCTGCTGATAAGCGTGTATTGGTGTGTGCATGTTAATGTGCATGAGTAACGGAGGACACGGCCCTCACCCTGGCTTTTCCCACAGCTGTGCCTCTGCTGTTGCAGCTCCAGATCCGCTAGCTCACTCAGAAGCTCCATACCCTGGTGGGGGTTGGGCTGTGACGGGGCAACTGATGGCGCGCTGAAAGGGAACAAGGGAAAGGGAGGTACATCTGTGCAGAAGGCGGCAGCTATCAGAAGCTCCAGACTCCAGTAGCAGGGCACCAGAGGTTTGGGGGCCATGGCGACGGTCGCCACGCTCGGGCTAGGGGCTGAAGCCGAGGCGGGGGAAAGACACACCAAATCCAGCGACGCATCATTGGGGGTCGTCTTGTTCCCGCGTTGCTGCTGCTCACCATCCTTTGCCTCCTCGGGGGCTGAGGGCTGCTGCTCGGGGGCTGCAGGGGACGCGGGGTCAAGCTCGATGATGGTGGCCAGCTCTGGCTCCTGCTCCCCAGGCGCGTTGACCTTTTGAGCATGATCCACCTGGCTCTGCTCACCCGCCGCCTCTTCGTCATCCTCCTCCTCCAGAGTGATGACAGCTTCTGGCCTTTCAGCCTCCTGTGTTGAGAGGGGGACTGGACAGGAAGCAGCCTCGCACACCGGGCTGTCGGCAGGGGGGCAGACCAGCACCTCTTCCTCAGCCGGCCCCTGCTCCTCCACCTCCTCCTCTCCAGGCACATAGTTGGCTGCTGTCACCACGGCCACCTCCACATCCTCCCTCTGTTCTAGAACTCCCTCGACCACTCTTTCCTCCTCTTCCTGCTGCACTTCCTTAGGTGGGAGTGGCTCTGGGAGGGGCCTGACCACCGCTTGACAGGCCAGCTCCTCCCCTAGGCCGGAGAGGGACTGGGGAGCATGCTCAGTAGGCTCCACTTGGACCGCTTCCAGATCAGCTGGCTCAGCCAGTTGAACATCCTGGGGGGACGGGCCACTCCTGTAGCCTATTGCAATAGCAGGGTACGTGTATCCAGGAGGCAAGTCTATAGAGAGAAAGAAATGTACACAATAGGATATTTACAATTCTGATTCAGAATCTCCCACAAAAAGGTGATATAAAAGCTGACATACAATCACAAATTATCTTGAAGAGGGCCTTACATTAAGGTATTATGCAAATTGAAAATCCATACACATTAGGCCCATTGTCATCTTAATGTTCTTTAACATTTTACCTTTGAGGTCACGATGGGTGAAAAACAGTAAAAAGGTAATGAAGTGGCACTCTGCCTTGATCTCGCAGCAGTAAGAGGGTTAGGGGATGACATGCAGCTATGAGTGTGCTTTTTTTTCTGAAGTGGGCCAGGCATCAGGTTTATCAGAACGCCCGAAACAATCCCTCTGGCGTGCGGTGGCCGTTAGCCAGACATTAATGATGATGAAGGAAGTGTGGGGCCCGGCGGGTTGCGGGAAAGGTGAGGGCTGAGAATGAGGGGTTTTTCAGTCATTACTGAGGTAACGCTACCGGAAAGCCCCCCCCAGCTCTGCCGGCAGCCATTTTCTGCAGCGTTGAGCGGTTTCGTCAGTAAGGGGTTCGCCAGCAGAGCCACCCACACATTTCACCACAAAACCAGAAGAAAAAAAGCATAATTAACAACAGTGGGTATTCCAGTAACTACTGGGTATATCGTACAAGCCGCTCTATCCTAGCATTTCTGGCGTTTGTCAAACTGATTCATTTTAACAGTTGTTTAACAGTCGTAACTAGCTGCTTCTTACACTGATTGTGAACAGCATGCTATTTGACAGGCTCTCACCTTATGTCAGAGGTGTCTAACCCATTTTCATTCTGGACCATGTCAGTAGCATGGATTCCCCCAAAGGGTGAGTTGTGAAGATATATAAATGCATCTGCGTGTGATCAGAGTACTTAATTGCTTCTGTATGTGTAATAGCTTAATAATTAATTAGCTGTTGACAATCTTTTTACAAACTGATTTTTTAATTGAAATTTTTGCTGCAGTAAAACAACATGGAGAATCATCAGAGACTCCTACAAGAATATGCTGCTAATAATTAGATTGATTCCTATACTCTTGATAATTGGAATCTATGGTTTTCCTTTGTTATGTGATTATGCAGTAAATGAACAGGAAAGTAATGACAGATGTTTGTATTTCAACAAAGGGGATGTTTTTGTTTTAAACAACATTCAAGGCCAATCGAGTATAGATGTTAGACTTTACAAGGTGTGATTGGATGCACAGTGAAGTCTCAAGGTTGTCTCCAAGTTTTCTTTTTACAAAGAAGAAAAGTGTTTCAAAAAAACATCTTTTGTGATTTACATTATAAGCCGCAGTGCAGTTTAAAGCTGTGGTTATTTTATGTGGTGCACCTGATTGCACCATGCAGGGTTGTTCACTCTATAGTATGCACCTTTCAAAGTGATGTTGCAATCAATCTTCAGGTGATTACTTTTTTTAATCTGTTTGGGATGATATCAGAGAGGCAAAGAGAAAGAGTTGGGTGTGCAGTTAACAATTAAAAATAAAAAAAATCTATCTGTGTATCATGGCGGGCCGCCAAAAATAAATAATGTATGGGAAACACTGCATACTTGGCTGTTGGGTGTCAAATTGTGTTCCTTTGGAACAGCGACTCCCTCATTACAGAGAAGACATGACCGGCTTGTCTACATTAAGCACGAACATTTATTCACTTTCCCATCTCTCATTAAATTGTGCAGTTTTTTTTTTCAAGCTCTTGTGGGCCAAATGAGGTGCCAGGCCGGATATGGCCCACAGGCATTAGGTTTGACACATGTGCCTTATGCCATAAATGGTGCTTGTACTTGAGTCATTGCATGCAGTGCATCAAAGGGAGCTGGAAAACTTTGAGGTGCATGTATTTATACAGGCTTATAAAATGCCTTTTGCTCATGCTTACCAGGCTCCAAAGACTCCGGGTAGTCCTGTGGGGGCTGCCCTTCTCCTCTCTTATCCAGGGATTCTGCCCCCTTGGGCAGAATCTGAGGTGGTGCTGGGCTGATGGCGGGCGAGTGAGGGGCCGTAACAGCGGGGCTGGGAGCAGGGCACGGCGTGGAAGGCGTGCTTTTAGGATGTGGCCTCAGTGAGGGGGACTGGCAGCAAGGGGACAGGTGAGCGGTGCAGGCCCCGGCAGGGGACGCGTTCCTCTGAGCTGGGTTGTACGAGTAGGGCTTGGCAGGTTTAGATGTCCTGGGTTCTGCAATAAGTTCCTCCAGTTCAACTGAGGCCCCGTCTGGCCTCTTCTGCATCTGTGGCATTGGAATAAAATCATTAAATATCTATATTTACTAAAGGGCTTAACAAAACTTTAAGGGATCAAGTATGCTTAGTTTGTATTTTGGCAATGTGATGACAAATCCATTGCAACGTAGTCACATAAATACTCAGTAAATATTCAACGTGGTCATGTGAGAATTCACTTGTTTTTTTTTGTATTTGCAGTTTAATGTCAGCCAAGATAAATCAAGCCCACCTCACGCTAATATCTGAACGTTTCCTGTTTATTCAGACTTTATAATCACCTGTGCATTGTGAGTGGCTTGATGCTGCATGTCCATGCCATGCACAGCTCTGTTCTGTTGCTGCTGCTGTTGTTGCTGCTGTAGTTGCTGTTGTTGCTGTTGTTGCTGCTGTTGCTGTTGCTGCTGCTGCTGTTGTTGCTGCTGCTGCTGCTGCTGCTGGGGCAGCGACTGTTGCTGTGGATGCTGTGACTGGTGGCTCTGGTGCTGATGTTGATGCTGATGCTGAAGCTGTTGATGCTGCTGGAGAGCGTACAGCTCCTGTTGCCGTAGAAACTGGGATCTGGAGTACACAGCAGGATGCTGCATGTGGGAGGGTGGGCCCCGGGCACCGTACACAGGGGGCCACAGCCCTGGCTGCTCCATCACATCTAATGAGAGAGAGAGGAGGAGGAACGTGATGAAGGGAGCTACCTCAGAACAAAGACGTGCACGCACATACACGCTTTGGCAACCTTTTTTTCTTTGGATTTAAAACATACCAAGATTGTGCACAACACTAGAATACAACATTTTGTTATCCATATATCTCATTATCTACCTCCCACGCACACATTTAAAAACAGTGAAACCATTATGGATCATTTAAAAAACATTGTTTTCACATTTTATGGCATCAACAGACAAATCTGTTCAAAAAGATCTCCCCAGGCAGAAGCAATCGCACACACTCCCCCGCTCCAAACAGAAAGCTGTTTCTTAAGAACTGCCTTGAGAGTTTGCTGGAATGCTGGAAAAAAGTCATGACAATGATGAAATGCAAACAGATGATGATGGCTGTAGGTTGATTAAAGGTCAAAATACTGGACTGAAAATTTGTATATGTCTCACTGGAGCATTCAGTTTAGCCTTTCCGCCAAGAAGTCCCACCTGCCTAGCCAAACCACAGAAAGAGGGTCTGTGAAATGGTCGAGCAGGAAGCTTGGTTCCCATGTCTGTGGGTGGATGACCTTTCTCATGATGTGACTTCACGGACCAATTCAACTTGATGTGGGTGATGTGCTATGACAGAGGTCCCCCTTGGGAGGCAGGGGGGCCCACACTGGAGAAACCCAAAAACTGATGTCTCTCTGCATATAATACACTTCTCACTAACAATTACAATTGACTAATTGACTTTCATTTCCACCCCCTTGTTCCCAGATACACCAAAAATTCTTGTTCAGAGACATAAACTTGGATATGTAAATGTTTCCTGTGGGAAAGCTTTCGTAAAAGCACTTCCCTTCTCAGCTTAAACTCCTGCGGAGCACAGAAGGAAAAGTACCACCAAAAAATGTGAACTAATTAAATTTCACAGCCTGTTCACTGAATAAATGAACTTTCTCTCACACTTCCACTTCCTCTTCCTCTGGCATAGTACGCTGTGTATGCATGTGTGTGTGGAGGCACATATAGTATATATAGCTCTGGATGAGTTCCCTGACCCACTGAGAGCACTATTCCTGCCAGGCCAAGCAGGTGGTGCACAGGAAACGTTTTGATTGAGGTGTGTGCATTGGTGTGCAAGGCTGTGAACAAGCCCATTAAGGGTAAGTTCGTCAGCAGCGTTCAATATCACCAGGAGTGGGTATTGTTGGGATCCTATTGAGACTGATACTGCTTAATGAAAGCTATCAATACTTTTCTGTCATTTGTTAATCAGATCATAACTCCGTCTCTAATATCTATTTCATATTACCTGAAAACAAACACATTTCTCATCATTTGTGTCTGTAATCTATAAATGCAAATAGAATTGTGGATAGATTTTAAGAGCAGACACATAACCAGTCTGTGTGTACTTGACACATTTTTGTGCTTTATAATTACTTCATGATCATACTTGGCTTCAAGGAGGAGAAAGCAAAGTTACGCATACCGAGGTGATGGCTTGCAGGATGGGCGGGAGGCTCAGTGGGCAGGACCACCAGCTGGGCAGAGGGGTCCTGAGGTAGAGGCAGGACTGGCTGTAGAGGGCCTGACATGGCTGCAGAAAAACCTGGAGGCAGATTCTGGTGCAGGGCTGTGTGACCTATACCTGCTATATAGAAAGGATGTCATTTCAAATGATATAGCCATTATATTCGGTGTAAAACACAGCTTCAAATGCACTAAAAAGTAAGACAAAATCATGCAATCAATTCTCAATTTGACCGGGAACCAATGCAAAGATTTAAATAGAAACAGTATGTCCTTCAGCATAATGTAAAATCCCAGTTGTTGAATTTTTCACAAATTTGAGATGGGTTTTGTGGGCATAACTTGTAATTTGCTGCTGATCAATATTTTATGAAACCCATAACTAACATTGAAACCAGAGTAACATAAAACAACCTATTTTGTTTAATCCATTCCATAAAAGCAACTCTACTACCTTCTTTACAAGATCTGACTGAAAAAATGTCATTACATAAATCAATGAAGTTAAACCGCTCGATTTCAATTTCAAAAACTATGAATATTCTCTCACCATAAGAGTGTCCTGTCATCCATAGGGATGGGCTTCCAGTTCTTGGCATCCAATGATGGTGAGCAGAATGTGCAGCAGGATCTCCTAATTGGCCAGACTGGAGGGAAGTCCCACCTGGGACCATGAGATGAGAGGTGAGGTCCCCATGACAGCTGTTGGAGGGGTGGATCCTTGCAAACTCCACCCTTTCCTTATTATCCCTGCACCAGGACAAGAAATAGATAAGGATAAGGACCAGTATACTGAAGGTTTCTAAAATTGTTAGTAAAGGGTTAACGGCTTTGCATTTGCTTACCTGATATATGCATCTCTCTCTCTGTCCAAACAAGTTAGACCTATCTGCTCTCCACTCATCCTCTTCCTCTCTTCCTCAGTGGTAGGGTCTGAGGGATACATGGAGCGAGGTGGTCCTGTGAGAGAAACATGAGCTTAACCACTTGCTTTCACCATTGTGTCTCTGACTTATCCCCAAAGTCTCATATTTCCAATTTTTACAATTTCTCAAATTACTACCATGACTCACAGGAGACTTAAATCTTTGACATCTGCTTATCTGTTGCCCCATCAATGTCATCGTTTCTCATATCCTTCCTATACTTTCTTTTGGCTTATTTTTTTTATCATACCTCTACATCTTCCCCCAAATTTTAATTATCTTTCTGTTGATATGAGTTGCTTTAATTAGGTATTCCATATATTTTGAGGAAGCCAATCAAAGGTGCATCGTATCTACAATTTTCACTGTTTTTAAAATAATACCATGAATGTGTGGGCTGTGAGTACAATTCCAAAAAATGTGACTGGTTGGGTACAACTATCTTTTTTTTTTTTAAATTAGTGCCACACAATTCTTTTAAGTAAAGGCTGCTGAATTAAATGAAACGTAAGACCTGTGTTTTGTTAAAACCAAAGAAAGGAACAATATGGGTTTAGAGGCAAGCTCGGTAATATTGATGTAATGTAAATTGCTATTTCTGTTGGAATTACTTCTCAGAATGTAAGTGTTACTTAAAGTTGATAGGCCTGGTTTGGGACTATTGTGGAGTAAATTGTATTTAAACCTATTTTAGTAAACATGCCTTTTACTGAAAATAGTAAAAGGCAGCGAGAATTACATGCCATTGGGTGGATGTGGCTCAGGAGGTAGAGCAGTTGTACAACAATCTGAAGATAGATGGTTTGATTCCTGGCTCCCCCACTCCCTGAAGTGTCCTTGTGAATGAACGCTTATAACGTAATGCTTTGAGTGGTCAGGAGAACTAGAAAAGTGCTACGTGTCTTCACCATCTGTCATTTTCAGATGTTTTTTTGAGAGAAGTTCACAGCCAGGCCATCAGTGGGTCACATATAAGAAAACAACATGAATGGCAGTGATCAAGGTTGCTTACCTTTCACAGAGGGATGTACCCTGCCCTGTCGGCTGTTGGGATGACTGTCCGATGAACGACAAGATGGCTCCCTTTGTCTGGCCACCGCCACTGCAATTCCCACCGGTGGTTGCCGCACCTCACTTTCGCCATGACCTGCTTCCCCAATATCCCGACCCCGCCCGCTATAATCAGGGCGCTCGTTGTCGTTGGCTGGGCCCTTCCTGGAAGGTAGAGTCTGTTTGTTACCCTGTAGGGCACAGCTTCCCCCAGCAGGACCTGATTTGAGGCTTCCCAGCCCTCCGAAAGGGCTTTTCTGGGAGAGGAGCAGTGGCTGTTGCTGGTTGCTGTACTTTAGTAAGCTTTTCATGGCACTGCTCTCCCCCTGAGTTGGGCCCTGGGGGTCAGGTTGCTGCTGAGGCTGCTGCTGTTGTTGACTGAGTGGAGGTGCAGGGGGAAGCTGAGGTTGAGGAGGAGGCAGGTTAATTCCCTGTGGCTGCTGCTGCTGCTGCTGGGAATGTTGCCCACCAGTGGTCCCTAACTCCATATAGGACTTTCTCTGGTCCTCTTCTGGCTGTGACATGTGATGGGGTGGCCTCATGGCCCATGTTGGTACCGGGGGCTGCTGGTGATGGTGCTGCTGCCCACTGTTGTTGCTGTAACCATAAGTGGACATATCCATCTTTCTTTTCATCTCCTGGCTAGTCTGGTTCAGCTCAGCTGGAGAAGCAGCATCTGGGCCAGATCGGCCATGCTGCTGATGGCGAATCCTGGCTACTTTTTGTCCATCTCTTTGTAAGGAGCAGCCACCTCCAGGACCAGGGCCATGGGCTGTTCCAGGCCCACTGTGCTGACCCATGCTTTTACTTCCAAGTGGGGATGAGTTGGGTGGGGGTCCTGAATGGGAACAGTCTCTGTAAGGAGAAGTGTTGACAGAATGTGGGACAGAGTGTCCAGTCTTGGGCCCTTGGGTTAGCGATGATCTAAACACATCCATGTCTACACCACTGTTGATACACTCAGCACTGCGTGAGCGTACTACCTGGTGCTGCTGTTGGGGGTGTGGAGGTTGTTGTTGGGGAGGTTGAGGAAGCTGTGAGGACTGAATGTGTTGGTGGTGGGGCTGCATCCATTCTGGGGCCTTATCTGCCTTTCTGTATTGGTGCTGTTGTTGCTGTTGCTGCTGCTTTCTGTGCCAACTACTATGGTGTCCACCACCTACATTTTTTTCGATTACTTTGTCCTTGGTATTGTTGCCTCCCCCTCCGCCGCCCACACCCTGGCAGTCAGGGTTACCAGGCTGGAATGGCGTGCTGGATTTGTCCCCTAGGTCTGCCACAGATGGCACAAATGTAGGCCCTGTGACTTTAGGTTCTCGTCCCGTGTTGGCTGGCCCCCTCTCATGTGAGGCAGGATTGGCTAGAGGGGCAGGAGGGGGTGGACAGAAGAAGTCTGGATGGTGGTGTGTGTGATGGGAATGATGCGGGTGGTGTGGGTGGCTGGGGTGGAGTTGAAGACAATGGAAACCCCCTGGGTGGGGATGTGTGTGGGGATGGGCATGAGGATGCGGGTGGGGGTGTGCCCCTCCAGCAGAAGAACCCATGTGTAAGGGTGGGGGTACAGAGTAGGACAGAGAGTGGTGAAGTGGAGCCTGACCCCTTTCCAGACAGTCTGAGGGTTGTTCACTGATCCTCATCTCCCCACTTACCCCCTCTTTGGTGCAGCGGCTAGTGCCACTGGACCCCATATGTCTGCCTTGACTGTTCCCCCCACCTCCCATAGACGCAAGGGCTGTGCCCTCCCCACCATAGCTGGACATGGAGGCCTTAGCCCCTGCTCCAGTACCTGCGTCTCCATTTTGCATCTTGCCATTGTGCAAGCAGGCACTGAGGGGCTTGCCCATACTCTGAGGGTGTTCCTTGTTGTACTCCATTGTCAATGATGCCTTATGCCTCTCCAGTGCGCGACTGTTGACTTCTTCCAGGGGCAGTGGATGCTGTGGATAGTGTGGGTGCTGTTGGTGAGGGTGGGAATGGTGGTGGTGTGTGGGCTGGGGTGGCTGGTGGTTGTGGTGCTGTTGTTGCTGTTGCTGTCTCTCCTTTGCCTCCTGTTTGCTACTGGACCTCTCCTTGTCCTTGACGGGTACTACTCCTCTCTCTACAGAACCTTCTTTAAGACCCTTATGTAGGCCGGTTGCTACCCCTGGATCTCGGTCTCTGCTGCAGGACCCCTGGGAGTGTCCTGAACCTGCCCGCGACATTGGTGGCAGACTGTGATTGGCTGAGATGAGAGGTGGCTGGGATGGGAGACCTCGGAGATAGAAGTTCTCTAAGAGAGGATGGAAAGCAGGCCAGGAAAGAAGAATGCATTACTCAAATAAGGAAAAGACAATGACAAGGACAGAATGAATTAGATTATTCAGCTCCCATGATAGTGTCCCTAGGCATCCTTATATCAATATCCCAAATCAAATTACACCTCACTATATTGTACAAATTGGATTTAAATGTCTTATTTCTGTCTGATTACATTTTAATCATCCCATGCCTCACCTTTTTGGGTGTCATAGAAACGGTGTTGCCCGTAGAGAACTCCACTGTTGGCATGGTGATCCAAGTGGCTCATGGGTAGGAAAGTGTGGGCCAGACTCCCTGAGAATCGAGGATACCCTGGAGCAGCTGAGATGTGTAGCATAGAGAGGGAAAGAGATAATTGATAAGACAAGGCAATAACACCCAAGATGCACTTATCCAGACTAACCCAGCCTAATCCTTCAGGTCCAATGCAGCTGGTGGTGTTCATACGCAAATAAGTAGACTACCGGTTCAATCTGTCATGTTTGCTTATCCTCCCTGGATTCAGAATGCAAGTAAAACAAGGCATGCACAGTTTTGGCGGATTGTTGTGTAAAATGTGTCTGAAACATATGGCACTCTCTTTAGCTCTCTGTCAGAACTGGCAGTGGCATCATTCCTCGTCTGAATGGAGTGATAAGAACGGATTTGAAGCTTGTGTTTACAATGATGAGAGAGCTGGGCGGCTGACCTTTTCTGACCTGCATCAACAGTTAAAAGCCAATTGGATGTTTGGCCTGTGAGCCATCACACCTGGGCTTATTACATCACGCCCATCTGGAGGATATTACACAGCACCGCAACTAAACCCAAGACTCATTTTGCAACGGGACATTCAAATACACAAAGGACTTTGAAGGTAGAGGAGAGAGAAAACATGGATAGACATGAAAGCCCATCGCAATATTAGGACAAAGAATGTGCATCACTATGGCAACCAACTTTCAAGTAGATAAATATAACATCTAAACAAATCCATGTGAATTGACTTGACCTATTCTGCTACTATATATTTAATTTATTATTTCACACCCATGCAAGAAAGATTTAATGGTGGTATAATTGTGACATGCAACCTTCAGAAATAAATAAAAAGGAAAAAAATAACTATATTATGCTATCACCATAATAGAACGAATTCCAGGAAGGAAAGAGAAGCAGGGACAAATAAAGACATAAAGAGAAGAGGCAGAGACGTGAGGTGTAAGTTTGTGTTTGTGTATGTCTTTTTTAATCCTTGTAACTGTGATTTGGAGCGACAGCTCGTCGACTTTCCACCAGCACCTCATACAAGCACCCCAGTAACCTCTGAGTCATCTAGAGAAATCCAGGTGGTTCACATCTCGCTCTCCCTTCTTTTGCACCTGTCTCACCCTCCAGCCTCGCTTCCCAATACAACTCACAGGCAGAGAGAAAGAAGGGAGGAGGAGGAGGAGAAAGAGGGGAAAACATGGCTGTACAAGCTAAATGAAAGACAGACGTATTTGTGTTGGCAAGCCCGTGACCTGATCCCGGAAAACGCAGATGCAGTTCATTTGGCTGCGTGTTTGGTGTGTGTGTGAGTGTGTGTGCAGCGCCGTGGTGTTTTTCAGCAGCTCCAAGTGTTGAATGTCTCACTTTCTGCCGGTAGAACAATGAGACCCGGTGCTGTGAGCCGGCTCTGGGGAGGGAGGAGTGTTGTGGTGGGCTTAATGACCTCGTCTCAGAGCGGCCTCTGTATCCTCCCATCTTAATTAATGAAATGCACAGAGAGGGCAAACAGCTCCGCAATAACACTGCAAGTGCTGCTCTCTGAGGGCATCCGAGTTTTTCACCTATTTTCTACCTCTCTTACTCTCCCCTTTTGTCTCTGTCTTTTCTGTCATGATTAATAAGCACACGCATTTATGCCAATTCATCTACGGTGGGAGGAGGGGGGGGGATCTTTTGTTTAAGCAAGACGTTTTTCTTCGATTTTGTGAGGGAGAAATGCAGAGAGCTGTTTAGCAGTCTTTATCCAAGCTGGGAGAAGGGGCTTTTTTTTTTTTTTTTTTCTGCGGCAGCATGTTGTTTGTGAGCGTGACGATTGACGGCGTAATCCCTTTTCACAGCGTGGTCTGGCTGTGCCCGATAATGCCAGCCCGCTCGGTTTCAGCATGCCCTCCACTGGGGCGGCAAGAGGGGGACCGCTGGGCACGGCAGAGCCCATTCAGCCAGTAATCTGGCCGGGACAAGGGAAGCTGCTGCTGCTGCTGCTGCTGCTGGTAATGCTGCTGCTGCTGCTGCTGCTGCTGGTAATGCTGCTGCTGCTGCTGCTGCTGCTGGTAATGCTGCTGCTGCTGCTGCTGCTGCTGCTGCTAATGCTGGTAATGCTGCTGCTGCTGTTAATGCTGCTGCTGCTGTTAATGCTGCTGCTGCTGCTGCTGTTAATGCTGCTGCTGCTGCTGCTGCTGCTGCTGCTGCTGCTGCTGTTAATGCTGCTACTGCTGCTGCTGTTAATGCTGCTGCTGCTGCTGCTGTCAATGCTGCTGCTGCTGCTGCTGTTAATGCTGCTGCTGCTGCTGTTAATGCTGCTGCTGCTGCTGCTGCTGTCAATGCTGCTGCTGCTGCTGCTGCTGCTGTTAATGCTGCTGCTGCTGCTGCTGTTAATGCTGCTACTGCTGCTGCTGTTAATGCTGCTGCTGCTACTGCTGCTGCTGCTGCTGTTAATGCTGCTGCTGCTGCTGCTGCTGCTGCTGCTGCTGCTGCTGTTAATGCTGCTGCTGCTGCTGCTGCTGCTGGTAATGCCGCTTCTGCTGCTGCTGGTAATGCTGCTGCTGCTGCTACTGCTGCTGCTGCTGCTGTTAATGCTGCTGCTGCTGCTGCTGCTGCTGCTGCTGCTGCTGCTGCTGCTGTTAATGCTGCTGCTGCTGCTGCTGCTGCTGGTAATGCCGCTTCTGCTGCTGCTGGTAATGCTGCTGCTGCTGTTAATGCTGCTGCTGCTGCTGTTAATGCTGCTGCTGCTGCTGCTGCTGCTGTTAATGCTGCTGCTGCTGTTAATGCTGCTGCTGCTGCTGCTGCTGGTAATGCTGCTGCTGCTGCTGTTAATGCTGCTGCTGCTGCTGGTAATGCCGCTTCTGCTGCTGCTGCTGCTGCTGCGACGTGAGCAGGGTCTTAGTGCATGCTGATGACTGCACAGCAGCTTTGCTCCCTTTTTTTTTCTCTGCACACACACACACACACACAAACAAGGCAGCATCGGCAAGTGAACGACGGAGGGGGGGGGGTTCACAGCACATGCCCCTGCTTTCCACAGGCAGAGCAGGGTGCAAGAGGCAGAACAAACAGAGCCGCATCCCGGGGAGGGATTTCCACAAGTTCTGAAGGTGTTTTCTCGCGGCGGCGGCAGTGGCGGGTTGAGCGAAGCAGGCCGACACACTGTAAAAAATAGAACTTGCATTTTTTCTGCCAAAAAATATATTTTAGTAGTCGGAAACAAGATGGGAAGAAATACCTATGAAACTCAAAATATGAATTTATGTTATCAAGTTGTATGATTTCATCTCACAGACTTTTTTAACCCAGTTGACCCAACTTCAGAATTCATGTCAGCTCAAAACAATCAGATTGGCGCATGCGTGTTGTGAATGGCTACGGAATTCCACACGGAGTCAGGGAGAAACAAGGAAGAACCCCATGCTGCAGATTGTGCGCGGGAACCATCTCGATGGAAACAACTTATTTGTGGTTTCAAACCTTCTACATCGACCTTGAAAAGTACAGTAAAATATAGGTAAGATACACAATCCATCTTAACAGTCATTTGATGATTTTAAAGCCTGGTATAGTCAGTTGAAAACTTGAGCGTAAGCAAGCTGCCTAGCTTTGTAAACTTTTAAGTTAATGCAAGCTAACGTCAATCCAGACGGTTTATGTTAACATAAAGAGTTTAGCCATGATATTGACTGTAAATTAAGATATGCAGAGGACACGTCTGCACAGCTAAAGTTAACGTTGCATTTGATTCATGTTGTCTAGTTTGTAGCTACATTTTTGCAGAATTGCTTGTGTTTTAGCTGAAAAACGTGGAATGCTGTTGAGCCTGCAGTGTCATGTTCAGCTAGTGTAACAGGGAAAAGAATAACACAAACATGTTTTTATTTATTTTCTTTGTTTTCAGTCATATGTGACTCTGTTTTAGGGGTTTGGTGTGATTATTTCACCAAAATCCCTCCTTTTCTCTGTAATTGTAAAGTTTTCCGGTAATGGGAGTTTATTCTTTATGTAAGAGCGCCCTCTAGTGGTTTTAGCGCATGTACTGCATTATTTGCGTTCTCTCGCCAGTCTGCATTTCACTTGGCTGGGAGAGGTACGTGTTTTGCGCAGCGCGATTATAAAAGACAGATTGCAATGTTGTTATGTCACCTAAGTTGCACACTTGATAGACATTGATAGGTGCTTGTGAAAAGTGATATTTTAAGTGATTTGTTTCGTTTCTAAAGTGAACTTTGAGAGCACATGATAGCTAACTAGCTAATGTTTTCCATGCATGTTAGCGCGCTCCATTTTGTCTTCGCGCTCAGCAGCCTATTTCAATGTATCCTCTTCTCATGTTAGGCTTGCTCCAGAGCTGATATTTGAAGACAATCTCCATTTGTGCTCTTTTTCACTTTTGTTAAGGTATGTACTCCCAAAACCACGCTTAGGAAATAGTTTGAACGTTGAAAAGTTTAGTGTTTGGCATGGTTAAAAGAACATGCATTTCTGTGAGTGAAATACTGTAGTTTAACAAAGAAATGTATTAGTCTAATGCGACAGTTTTATTTTTCCAAGTAATTGTATTGTATTTTGTTTTATCACTTTTTCACTTGATGTGAATTAAGGAGTCTGCATTTCACTTGGCTGGGAGAGGCTTGCTCCAGAGCTGATATTTGAAGACAATCTCCATTTGTGCTCTTTTTCACTTTTGTTAAGGAGAGGCTGTAATAAAAGTGCCTCGATAAAGTCGTCGTCAGTGTCGTCTGTCAAGTCTTGCACCAGAACACAACGCAGTGTGGCCGGGACTGCACCATTCCGGCTACACTAGGTTACTTAAAGCTACACTATGCAACGTTTTTAGGTTAACATGACATAACTTCACCTGGGAGCGACTCACGTAAACGACTCTTTGGCACAAGGTATCTTTCTCCATAATGCAGATATTGAGCAAAAAACAGATATCCGCCGGTGTATCGCTTTAAATGCAGAATGTACCATGACAAGTGTTGCTTCACAACTAGTCAAAATACAGCCACCACATTGTGCTCAAGTATTTGTGCCTAAAAACACTTTGTTTTGTCTTTATTCGGGTAAATAATCAATACTTCCATGTATTTGATAGCCTTTGCAAATGGCTTTTATGCCCCCCACCACCAACACCAACATTACCAGTACTGTTTGAGTTCATATGCTCAAGTCAGGTCTATATTTTGACAGGTCTATATTTTGCCTACATCTCATGTAAACCTGTTGAAAACAAATATAATCTGGTCTTAATTCGCTTGAAAAAATATATGAAATTTCTGAATTATGAATATTGTCATATTCATTGTCACTAAATAATCTCTGTGTGCTCAGGTGATGGCGATTGCAGAACATAGGAAAAGAGTAGCCTTGGAAGGATTGCCGCTGTACCTTAAGGAAGATTCAGCAAGTCTTTTCAAGAAATGTCTGGTAATAATCATTAATCGTATTCTCTGTGCATATTGTTATCTCCTCTCTGCCTATCCTTTTTCCTTGCATCTTCTCACCAACTTGTTCATGTCATCTATTCACTCTTGTTGACCTCCTTCTCTTCTTCTTCCCTCTCCCTTGATATTGAATGACAAATTGTATTGTAATGTGAAAACAACAGTAATGTTTGTCGTTACTACAGTGCATGATACAGGCATCCACAATAGTACGTAAGCCAAGTAGTGCGTTTATGACTTTCTACAGTAAAGAATACTAAAGTTAAGGATTTTGATTGTGTGTAACAAATTTATTAATTTATACTTCCCTTTTATTATGCTTTGTTCACATTCACCAGTGATGTATTTTGTGTTTGCACACTCAGGATACAGATGCTGAAGAGGACTACACCAAAGATGTGAAAATTGGAATCCTCACAGCGATAGAGGATGATGTTGCAGCAGTCAAATCTCTACCTACTGTTATCAACACAGCCATCATTTTGGAAGAGACTGTCGTCCTCCAGGATATTAAGGACGTCCCCTCTGCATTTGCTTATTTGTTCGGCCTCCTGTACGCAATCAACATGGAATACCCCAAAAATCTCAAGTACACATTTGAGGTCATTCAGAAGATTTTCCTGGGCCTTGGAGGTAACAGCTGTTCTGCAAGAACACAGTCTCTAAGAAGTAAAATGCTGGCCTGTCTGCGTTAATTTGTTTGCATGATGTGACCCCACATTGTTCAAGTTTTGATTCTGTGGACTTGGTATACTGTGAGACCTTTCAAGTTAGATTTGATGTCTCAAATTTGAGATTTGATGAAGAAGTAAAATGCTGGCGTGTCTGCATTCATTTGTTTACATAATGTGATGCCATATTGTGCAAGTTTTGATTGCTGACTTGGTATACTGTTGGACCTTTTAAATTGGATTTTGATATTGTTTTACATACATTTTGATTCTTGGCATCTAAAGGGGCAAAAACAAGTGCCTTTTTTATTATTCATTCTTGAAAACAAAAGTATTTAAGTTTTTTTTTTTTTTTCTATGCCATTTGAATCAGCGTTTTGTCCTCTTCATACAGTACACTTCAGAGTTCCCTTGTTCTGAGTTATGGCAAAAGCCTATTGTTAGCACTCAGGATATTGACACTGCAACAACCTATTAAGCGATATTCGGTATATTGCATTTTTATTTTGCGTTTATTTAACTTTTATTTGAAGCTCCAAGTGCAAAGTGCGCTGATTAGAAGCAAAAATCTGGAGACCATTTTTTATTTTTATGCATCCCTGTGATTTGTGCATGTTGAGGTACATTTAGGCAGTGTTTAAGAAGTTTTCTGATGTGCATGGTGCTTTCTACACTGCTTTTTTCAATAAAGCACTTGATGGATTATATTACAATTGTTGGTTTTAGTTTTCCTTACTTTTTATCCCAAGTTGTGTCAACTAGTGTCCTAACTTATGTTTTGAAGTCTGCAGAATAGTTGGTAGAAAAAGCTTTTCAGAGTAAATTTAATTAAGGTTTATTTTTTAGTTCAAATTGATTATGCAAGTTCTCCCCTCTTGTTGAGTGTACTCTGAAAAACCCTTAGAATGAGTTGGTGTAGTTTTAAGCTGAGTTTACTCAGAAAAACCCTTGTAATAGGTTGCCTTACTTTTTTAAGTAAACAAGGCAGATATTTTTTTTACAGTGCAGGGGGGACAAAGAAGGGGGCCGGATATAGAACAGCACCTCGAGGCAGAGGAGAATTAAGCCCGGCGAATTAGAAGCAGACGACAAGAGCGTTTCGTTTCTCCTCTATTCCCTTTCCTCTCCTGCTCCTCTGAAGACGCAGGCTCATGCAATTACTGATGAAGGACTAAGTTTCTTTTGCTAGAAAGAAAAAAAAAAATAACAAATGCCTAATTGTATGTTGCCTCCGGGGGGGGAAAAAAAAACTGCTGCAACATTTGGGAAATGGAGAGATGGAGGGACAGAGAGAGCATGGCAGAGGGAGACTAAGAGGAGAGGAGGAGCAGGCTGAGCTGCCTGTCAGGTCCACTAATTGAGAAAAAGTGACAGAACCATCAAGACACAGAAAGGGAGGAGAAGAGGAGAAGAGATGAGAAATGTTTGGCGGAGGAGGGGCCGCGCTGTGGTGGATCTCTTCAGGTTTGACTAATTGAAAGGAAGGGATGCAGGCTGGCACAAGAGAAAGAGAGAGAGAGAGATGGGGGGGGAATGAAAGAGGCAGGAGTGTGGAAGAGGAGAGGTGGTGGTGGTGGTGGTGGAGGGGGGGGGGGGGGGGGGGGGCGGCTTAAATCCCACAAAAGGAAAAAGCTAGCAGTTGCTCACAGACGGAAAGATGGACAACTGAAGATAGGCTTGGAAAGGCGTATCAAACAGGAGTGGATTAGACAGGTGTGTGGAGGCAATCGCGTGTGTGTGCGTGTGTGTGTCTATATGTGTGGACAGAGATATGAGGCTGCGATTGTTTTGGGCATAATGTAAGAAGTCATTTGGATCGCAGCCAGCTGGCCTGAGGCCTGTGAGGAGCAAACTGTTTTTTTTTATTTTTGGTCTTTTTTTTTTTGTCCCTTTATATTATTATTTTCTCCGCTCGGTTGGTTCAGTGGGGTTTACTCACACTGTTTCAAACATGAAAATAAATCTTTCAAAAGCTCAGTGGGCCTAATCCATTTGACCAGGTGTTTTGAAAAACATTTGACATTATATTTATTTTAACAGCCAGTACTCTGCATCTGTCCCTGTGTGCTTTTTACTCTCTTTTTTTTATTGGGTTCCTTGTTCTAGGGCCCACCACATACACTACATCTGTGTATTTTTATGCACTTTTTCCCCCAATTTGCATGCATATGTAATATATATATGATGGATGAATCATGATATATTCAAACTTTTGTTCTCCTAAAGAGCAGAAAAAAGTGGTGGATGACAAAAACATTAGATGTGTGATGAATTAATACATGACAAACATAAACGTGTCATTTCCATCATGGCTTCCACGTGGTTTTCCTTCATTTGACGTTGGACAGCCGCTCTCCTAATGAAGTCATCTCGCTGCGTATTGAGGTCGATACAGGACTCTGTGCCACATTCGCCGACTCCCCCTGGCGGCGTTGTGCTGAGCCAAAGCACCGTACCACCAGCGTTATGTGGTGATTTTATTTATAGGTTTGCCTAACGTGTCACTCAGCTAACGGCCCATGCTCCAATAGAAATGTGGTTTGTGGTCGGTTTGCATGACTGGCTCTCTCTAAATAGTCTGCATCAGCCGGAGATTGAGTTAAAAACATATTTTCTGTGTGACTTGGCTTTACTAATTAGACCAATTTTAAAATTATATTTTATTTTGCAGTGTGGGCTGATGTATGACCTAGCCAGCTGCCTGTCACATCAAACTATGTGATGACTTATTTTTTTGTATCCCCGATAACAGGGACCACGCACAAATGCGCCGTCTGGTGGGTCACATGATGCTGAAGTACTGCGAGTTGGGTCGCTCCAACATGGCGTCCGTGCCACTGCACCATGGTCCCTAGCTGCTTTCTAATTCTAATTCTAACACATTTTATTGTCTTCTTTCTGCCTACTTTTTGTCCACACTGTGATGCAATGTCCAAAAAAGAAAAGAAGTAATTTGTTCATAATTTATTTACCTAATAAAGCTAAAAAAAAATGGTAATTAGATAAATATGCCTATGATTCACTCTGCTGAATACCATCAGAAATTGTTTATCCACAGTAAGTGACTTGGTTAGCAATGAATAATGAAATCATTGTCATCTATTGCTCGGCGGCTTTTAGTCCTTTAATCTCTGTAAAAATGTGTAGTGAAAGACATCCTGCACCATGACAGGTAAAACGCCAGACATGCGAGGATCATACAATAGTCGCATTCGAGCTGGTATGCTTGGATTTGCATGCAAGCAGCCACTTTAAAAACACGCTGGCGAAGGAAGAGGGGAAAAAATAAAAAAATCGGGAGAATATCTTTAAGGTTAGCAGCGACACACTAATGCGCTGACACAGTCAGCGTCTGCTCGGCTGCTGGTGGGGTTCTGCTGACTCCCGGAGAGAGCAGGCGAGAGCCTTGGTAATTGTGCCGCTCATTTTGATGACTTGCTTTTTATGCAAAACAGGAAAAAGACAATATGCAATTATCTTGAGGAGGGAACAGCTGAATGTGGTTGATGAACAGTCTGGATTCAATCATGCTCTTAGTGCGTTATATGCAATTAAACTGCAATAGAGATAATGGTCTCCATTGCCAACTGAGTAATAATCCCAGTCATAATCACCTCCATTACTTTTATTAGGCTTGGCATTATCATCATCACTCTTATTAATATTATTCTTTTTTTCCACAAGAAGAGGCTCTTTGACAATGAAACCCTGAAACTATAAGGTAAAAGAAAACACTGATGCGTCCTGTTTCCATGTTTATCTGAAGACGTCCAGTGTCACGGCAGCTGTTTACACACTCAACCACTGGTCAGAAGTATTCAGAACCTTTACTAAAGTAAAAAGTACTAATACAGCGATTGAAAAATACTCCATTACAAAATTGTCAAAAGACAGAAAAGGGAAAAAACACTGGTGTCACCTTTACTCTGTTTATTATACTGTAACGCAGGGGAGTTGCTATATAAAGTAGCAGCACAGGAAGTACCTTAAACTCGTACTAATGTACAAGACCTGAGTAAATGCACTTATTTAGATCGTGCCGTAGCCCCCAGGGGGCCGGGGCGTTGGAGCAAGGTGAGGTTTCGGGGTTGGGGAGGTAGCGTCTGGGAGGCCAACAGAAAGCATCTCAGCTGCAGCATCAGCCGCACATCACAACTGGGGCACCACTGATCAGTGACCACGAATAACAACCCCCCCCCCCCCCCACCCCCCCATGGACTAACAGCTGGGCTATTCTTAGAAAATAAATATATTAAATGCACGAGGGCTGAAATAACAAGAGTCTGTCAACTTCAAAGACTGCGGTTCACTAGGCGGCACTGGGCGGCTGTCACGTCGCGTAATTACGGAACGATTACGGAAAGGTAAAGCCCAAAAGTGACAGAAGCGACGCCGGGGGGGAACAGCAGACGTGGCGGTAACGTATCAGCGGGTGGCGCTGGCTCTGCCTGACGTTCGTCTGTCATCCGTAGCGGGCCAGCTCCCCGAAACGACGGCCGAAGCAAGTCGCCAGTCACGCCGACGTGATTAGGTCACGTGTCTGTTCCGGGAGGTCAGATTTATCTGACGCTGATGGACTAGAAGTGAAAGCGAAAATTGGATGGTATATCTGTGTGTGTGTGTGTGTGTGTGTGTGTGTGTGTGTGTGTGTGTGTGTGTGTGTGTGTGTGTGTGTGTGTGTTTGTGTTGATGCATTGTGCTGGAAAAAGCGTGAAAGATGGCGTGCAGATGTGGCATTTTGTTTGGTGTCTGAAAAAAATGATAAAATCTACTGATTCAGTTACATAGAAAAAGAGATGAGGACAGTTTATGAAGTTTGTAGAGTTGGAGGTTTTACTTTTTTTTATATTACAAGCTGGATTTACAATTGCAACTGTGAAAAAGCTTCAGTGAGCTTATCTGTGATTCTTCTATGATAAAATATGATTTTTTTTTGTTTTTTAACATGATTCCATGTTTTTTGGGGGTGATTTTGGGTTCACTATATATGCAAAACTTTAGGTCATATACAGTGTGATGTGCGTATATAGAGGTGAAAAAAAATGAAACCCATGCAAAAACGACTCCTATGGGTTAATCTTTGTGCTTCCTCCTTATCTGACACCTGGCTGTTTCTGAGCTGAAATGTGAGGAGTGTGTGTGTGTGTGTGTGTGTGTGTGTGTAGTCAGGTTTTTGTAATGCTGAGCGTTGGGTGGGAACCGTCCTATTAAGCTGTGATGGAGACACCGGCTGAAAGCTCTGCAATCACTGCAACTTTTTTTTTTTTTTTTATTTGCTTCACAGCGCCTCGAGTGACATTCCTGCTGACATGAGCCGAATACCGCAAGATTCCTTGGCTGAACTTTTGACTCCGCGTCCCCATCCAGGAACTGTGGCACCGCCATCCTTTCCCAAAAACACGCCGGGTCCATAGGCCTATTTTGGTGCGTAAATAAAAGGGTGGGAGCCTGGCTCTTGCTAGTCGATTACAAGCTGTGCTTTAGTGGAGAGCTAAAACAGCCCAAAAATAAACAATATCAGGGTAACAATACACCGTCCAAAGCTGTGTCCACAGCGCTGCCAGGACGCGAATATCCACTTCCATCTATACTGGAAGGAATCTTTGTGATTCTGTGTTTGTGTCGCATATCTTGACAACCGACATCTGATGGACTTCACCCGTCGTGGGCGTATTTCTGGGGAACCAAGGAAGTATACGCTGCTAGGTTTTGGCCTACGGCTTTTGAAATGGTCTCGGAAGCAAAATTATTACTAGATTCTGTGGTGCGGGCAAATCCAGCCGTATACACCGCGCCCATGTGGGTCTATATAGATTTTCCACCATTTTTGCTTTTTTTTTCCAAAGCTGTGTGTTCATCTAAACATGTAAAATGTTGAGCATTTATCACCAACTTTGGTACAGAACAACTTTATTCAGATTCAGTTGCTTCTCTGAAGAGTTTTGCTGCAGCTGGAACCTCAACATTGTGGCTAACACTTTGGACGTTTGGTGACAAATTTGGTGCCAATCGATCATAATCAATCATAAATAAAGGTACGTGACCTCCCTTTTCATATCTCATGATCCATTGATCACACTGGCTTCAGGCTTGGCGGGTACATTGTTGGGAAATGCACGCGATGAGTGAAGTGGATCTGATGAGCGGTTCTCGAGAAAGCGAGCCCCGAACCGGCACGTGTTCTGGATGGGAATGTACCCCCCCCCCCCCACCTGACAGAACATCCAGGGGCCGCGCGGCGAGCCCGTTCTGAGGCGAACCGGTCCGCACAGTGCTGTCATGTGTACTTGTGTGACTTGAGGTACCTTCGTGCGAATGGGGGAACCAGATTTGCGAGGCGCCGGAATGGGGTCCGCCCCGGAAGGAGGGTGAGGAGGGCGAGGAGGGCGGCCGGGAAGGGTGAGGCGGGTGGGAAGGGGGGGAACCCAGGCTACTGGCCAGAAAAGTCCCCATGAAGGAGGCGGAGGAATTGCCCATCAATCCACTGCCTGCATTCCCAAAGGGACAAAAGGTAAGGAGAGAAAACATGGTTAGAATCAGAGGAGTGTGTGTGTGTGTGTGTGTGTGTGTGTGTGTGTGTGTGTGTGTATACACTGTGATCATGTGACCTACTGTGGAGGAGGGAAAAAAACAAACCCTGCATGAGATCTAGATGTAGAGGCAAAGAGGTTGGGGGTTGATCGCTGCCCTGGGATGAGGGTGAAGGAGAGAAAGTGTGAGAAGGGAGAGTGTGAGACCCCCCCCTGCCGCCCCTGCCCCCCCTCCCTCCCTGACAGCAGAGTCCTCTCCTCTCCCATCTCGCCGCCTCTCCCCACGGGCAGACAGAGGTCTCATCTCACAGCTGAGTACACACTTTCTCAGGCTCTCTCCCTCTCGCTCTCACACACTTTTGCTCCGGCTCCCCAGCGTCCCTTTTCTCAATTTCTCTCCTTCCTTCCATTATCTTATGCTCTCCATCGCTCACTTTCATGGCCTCAATCTCTCTCTTATTGCTCTGCTCCATTTCACCTCCTCTCCTCTCTTTTTCCTTTCTCTCCCTCTCCGCGCCGCCATCCCGTCATCTTTTCGTTTCTTTGGTTCACTTTTGGGCATTTTCTCCCTCTGCTCTGCCACATCGGCCCTTTCCTCTCATCTGTTCTTCTCCTCTGTCCCACCTCGTTGAGCAGATGTACACCGTGCTTCCCGACCCTCATTTTCTCCTCTTTCCCACCCTCTGTCCCTTCTTTTTTTCCCTGACACATAGCGGCGCTTTGCTTTGTTCTTTACCATAATGATGGCACCAGCGGAGCAATCTGTCCCTGGATGGCTGAACTGTGTGTTTAACAAGACTATGATGAGTAATTGACCATTCGCAGCAACGCCTGTGTGACTGGGGGCTGATTGTCTATTATGCATTGCTGGGCAAGCCAGAGAAAACACACTGATTAACCACTGCTTAAATTGCATTCCCATTACGCGCCCGCCAGTGCACTTGAGCGAGGGGCCCGCGTGCCCGGCTCTTTGCACATTCATTTCCCCCAAGTCACACTGCCGTGAAGACTCATGCATATGTATGAAGATGCCTGGATGGGAGCACACATGCATGTGCTTGCACCGACACACACACACACACACACACACACGGCGGGTGTATTGTGGCTACATTGTGCTGCTAGCTGGCGTCGCGGTCCAAATTCATTATCAGCTCCTCGTGATGAGCTTATCCTAACAAGGAGTTTGATTTGTTTTTTTTCTTTAAACCATGAATCAGTCCAAACATGGATCGATCCCTTTCTGGGAGTGTGAGAACAATTGTGTGGAAGTCTTAATCAGCCGGGCAGTGAGTGAGCACATCCTGCGGGCAGACAGCGGGGATAAACCCATCAGTCTGCTGCTCAGGCCTGCAGAGAACGTCCTGTGGCTCACGGGCCGGAGCGCCGGAGCATACAGCGACACACACACGCACACACACACACAAAGATGCTTCTCACATAGAAACAGGCATGGATGCACATTTTTCACAAACGAACAGACACACCTCTGTCACAGTTTGTGCCAAAGCCCCAGACAGGTGGAAATCCCCCACAATCCCCAACCTTTCAGACCTTTGAGAAAAGACCAAAATAAACCCAATCCTGTGTGTTTGCGTGTGTGTGTGTGGATGTGTGTGTGTGGCTCACACATGTTTGGACTACCACTAATCAAAAACAATATCACATTTGCAACCCAAAACAATAACCTTCCAAAATTTGACAGGAAAATGACCTCCTTCATGATGAACAGTGTTTTCAATGCTATTTGTTGGTTTGTCTGTGAACAGGATTAAAAAACTACTGTGGCTCCTGCTGGTCAATAGAATGTTATTAGTTGATGATTCAGCTCGTCACCATCCTAATAGATGTAGAAATAGAGCTACAAGAGTAGTTAGTACACATGTGCATGACAGACAGAAGGCTGACCATTCATCTATCTGCTGTCCAAGTGCTGAGTCGATGCTGTTATTTATTTATTTCTTTTGGAACACCAACTATAAAACGTTCTTTTATGATGACTCCGTGGTTTGAGGAAATTTCTGTTTTAAAGGAAATTAATACTGAAACCGCATGACGTTTTTCTGATGAAGTTCGAGGAACTAAATACAGACCACATGCGATCGAACGATTGTTTCTGGAAAAGGTTTGAAGACTTCAGATGTCTCAGAGAGGCTTGTGCTAGTCGTGACGTAGCCTGATGCTACACCATCCGCGCGTTGCTGCGTTTTCGGCCCCCTCCTTCCCTCTGTGCTGCCACCTCCTATCACCCGTGTCCCTGTGGAGCGCTCCTGGCAGATCTCTTTGGAGGCCAGGGTGGGGGTCTGTGGGAGGGGGAGGGGGGATTATGGCTGGCGTGGTGCTTGCCAGGCACACATCCAGACACCCAGGGCTCCTGTATGGCACCGCCCCCTCCTCCCTGCCCAACCGTCGCCCGCAGGAACCCGAGCTTTCCTCAGCGCCTCCGGCTCACATAAATCAGCTAATCCTGCTGCATTATTAACAGCCTCACCCCAGAGAGAGAGAGAGAGAGAGTGGCGGAGAGGGAGAGGCCGCGAAGCCCCTCCACACACACCGAGAGAGGAGAGGGACGGAACCTGCAACACGACTGGATCCGACCTCTCTGATCCGGTTTGGGTCCGGACTGGGAAGGAAGGACAGAATAACGACGCTTGCTGACTCCACAGCCTGTCACGCCGTCAGCGACCCCTCCCCCCTCCCCCCGGCGTTCTGTCCCGTTGTTTGCCTCCCGCCGTGAAGTAAACTGTGCATAATGCCGCCTCGAAATCTCCCCGCCTGTCCCTCCTCTCGGGCCTTGTTTATTGATTTCGACACGACACGTGAGGCTTTTGTTCCGTTCGGGCCTTTCTGTTTGCATGGCAACGGCGTTGCAGGCTCCCGAAGACGCGATCTTTGGACACGGGTGTCTCCAGAGTGAAATCTGTCGACGTCGCGACCCTTTCAGGAACAAAAGTTGCACAAGAACTTGCACACCTGCCCACGGAAGTAAGGGCCAGACCACAAAAATCAGGATCCCAGTCCATTTTTGGCTCCACATTCTAAGGCCCTCCCTGAACCCGTTTAAAGCCTAATGGATCAGAGGTGTCGGCGAGGAGGCACACGTTTTATAAACGCCGCCTCGGCGTTGGGGCAGTTCCGGTTGGGGAGCCAACCAAAGCAGCGTGAAGGTCCGTGGTGGACTCGCCGCAACTGTTTATTCAGCAGCTTATTAAAGGCTGACGGATCCACACAGCCTGCTGCCACTAAGCCAGCTCCTTGTAAACTCCTGTGTTTTCTCTGCCCATGTTTTTTTTTTTTTTTGCAAACACTGTTTATTTATTTCTCCGGTTCTTAAGTGGTGCCAGCGGTGCACTTGTATGGGGCCTTTAAGAAATCGGGTCATGTGCATCCTAATCGGCGCCGATCCCTGACAGCGATGGAGATTAATCCTATTAGAGAATTAAAAGAGCGGGGAGCATCGGGAAGGGGGGAACCCCACCTCCCCTTCGCTGACATCTAAACATCCCACCTTGACACACACACACACACACACACACACACACACACTCGCTGTTGTTCTCAGATGGGTTAAAATGTACAAACACACAAACAAACACATGTATATTCCTGCACCTCTGGAGGTGGAGTTGTTAAGTAGTGCTGCTGCGTGGGTGTACAGGGTGACGCAGTCCACAGTACAAGCACACACACACACACACACACGGGCCCAGGCTGAGGCCCCCGTGGACGGCCCAGAGTGAGCAGCAGGCGGGGAGGCGGAGCGGGGAGAATGGAGGCTCGGTTGTCATGGGAACGGGAGAGAAACAGCGCTCGAGGCAAGGAGACTGAACGCTAGCCGTTACAACAGCAGTGGGCAGATGCAGTCGGTCAGCGTGCTGCTCGGCAACAACCTACCGCCCCCCCTCCGACCTATCTGGACACCCCACCGAAGTGTGGCGCACACACACACACACACACACACACACACACACACACCTTTCTCCCGGATCTAATCCGGTTTGAATTGGAAGGCTGCGGGGAGGGAGAGGTGCCATAATCTTTGCCCTGTTTGGGTCACTAATCTGCCCCGATGAGCCGGCCCTCACCCGTTAGTATAACGGAGGGGTTGTTTGGTGTCCTAACAAGGAATTATACAATGATAGGATGTAGAGGGATTCATCGCCTCAGTGTGGGCCAGGCAGTGATGGGAATAGGAAGAAAGGGAGAAAAAAAAAAAAAAAAAGCTGGGAAGACAACAAGCTCCCACCCACAACACGTTGTTCTTTTGAATGCTGGGAATCAGATCAAGATTTGGGTCCTGGAGAGAAACACACACCCATTCACACACTTAAGCAAGCGCACACACACACACACACACACATTTACTTCTAGGACTATGCCTATTGTCTCAGAGAGGATGAAATACAATTATTTCACCATGCATCATATGCCCCGTGTCCACGGCTGCATGTCTTATCTGCAGACGGCAGCCTGAAGGGAGGGATGGATGTGTTGTCTAGACAAGGACACCAGACAGGCGGCGAGACACGAGACGACGAGAGAGGAGGGGAAAACTGCAGGTGTGACTGCATCAACCTGTTCGCCGCAGCTCAGCGAGCAGCGAGAATAAATGCAGCAAGAGGAGAAACGCACGATTCCAGTCCGTAAGACCTCCTATCACAGCAGGAAGGGGACTACGAACGCGCAACGGTCGAGGTTGCACAGTCAGCGGTCAGCGCCATGTGGCAGCCAGGCTCCCACGTTCAGCCTCTGTCACGTCCTGGGACAGAACACACACACACTCCCCGCCTCCTTGTCTTTAAGGAAATCAGATCAGTAACAAAGAGAAAACACTTTCCTCTTCCTGGTTCCAAGAGCTGCTCAAATCCGACGGCAAAAAAAAGAAATATTAGAATGGGATAACTGATTTCTGACTGAAGTGTCAGTGTCTGGTTTGTCTCTTATAAAACCTGATTGGTAGAAGAAAAGGCGGCTAAAAGCGAGGAGTAGTGAGAGAAAAGCAGGAAGAAGAATCCCGAATGTTTACTCACCAAATAAAAACATATTGAGGAGGCTGCTGGCAGAGAGGGCTTCACTCCCACTCCGCAGCTTTTCTCATCAGACTTTCCTACCGATCAACTTAAGTTCCATGTTGTGCCCAGGAATTCAGACGCCAGCGAGACTTTCCGCCGCGCGGATCCGCTCATAAACGCGGCCGGGTTCCGGCCCCTCTCGAGCGAGGAGAGCGGATTGGATCGGGCACCCGCGCACGCCAGTGGCCCCAGACAGACTGCACACGCTGCCCCGGAGGGCCGCTGACTAACCCAGCGCCTACTTACTCACAATAAAACACATGTAGCGCTCCCCGAATCCATTAGTGTCGGGAGATCTCTCTCCCTATAGTTAACTAATGCACTGGTTGGACTAAAGTATTTCTTAAAGAGTGACGTTTGTATTATTCAATTAATTTTAAATAAACTACTGTGTTTTATACAATGTCATATGGTTTACCCATGCTACTTTGTATATTATATATTATATTATATAGTATATGGTTTTTGGCACTGTTACATTCACCCACAATTTCCCCTTTAAACTCAAAATAAACATTCACCTGGACACCAAACGTAAAATGCAACTATTTACTGAATAGTATTTGTAAATATATACATAAACATAAAATATAATACAACGTTAAACCAAAGTTTGTGATCTTTTCATTACAGTTCAATTATTTTCAACAAAGTTCACTCCTAAGGATATAGCAACTCAAAACTGCTCCTAAATAACTTCTAATGCCGGCAGGCTATCTAACGTAAACGAAAAATGAGCAGGTAACATCACGCATAAAGAAAAAGAAAAAAGGGTACCCAATCAAATTAGGTGTTAGTTCAGAGCGATGCAGGCCTGTGGTGTAGCTTGCGAGCGTGGAGACCTTAAACGAAGTGGCCACTTCGCGCCTTAGCGCAGGAAAAACTCACGGGCTGCTGGTGGTCGACGCTAGCGAACCCTCTGTAGCCTCGCGGTGCTGGCGATGCTGTAGCTGTAGCCGTCGTCGTCACCGCTGACCAACTGTGCTGTCGAGTCTTAAAGTCCGGTGGTGTGATGAGTGAAGCCGGGCAGGTCACTCGCTGTCACAGTCTCTTGTAGACTCCATCGTGCTACGTCGGGTTAACTAGCACGGTGACTCGATGGAACTTTTTTCCAAAGTCCTCCACTAACACAGCTGACATACAAACACTCGGGTAAACTGTGGCTAAGAGACTCACTGTTCGTTTGTCACTTAACTTTAACTGTGCATACACCAAAATTAGCGCTTTGCCAACTTCAGGCACTCCGTTTTTCACCCGCAACTTCTCCGTGTCCGTCTTTGTTTGTCTTCCCCGCTGCTCTGACCCCGCCCACACACTTCCTGCCTCTTCACTCCAACTCTCTCTCTGATTGGCCCCGTAACAGGTAAGTGCTTTTTACGCGAAATTCTTTTTTTTTTTTCTCACAATACAAACATCGTTTACACATCATTATCAACATAATGACATTCACATTTCAATAGAAATCAAACAAATAAAAAAATACAACATATCAGTTGAAAAAACCAATAACTATTGTAAACAAAACAAAATCCCACAGGGCTACATCCTCCCCTTACTAAATGTCTAAATGTCCCCATTAGACACTAAACACTCACAACTTTAGTACATTAACCTAAACTTTTAACATCATAGCAGAAGCCTAGGTTCCTAATTATGAATTACTGATTAACTAATTTTTTCCTAGTTTAATGACAATACCTCTATGAACTATGGTAAGTGGTTGCTCCCTAGATTTACCAGGTTCGTCATAAGTAAGTCTTAGTACCGGTTTTATTTGTCTTTTCGGTCTGGTTCTAAGTACTCTGTCAGTTTCTGGTCTAGTGCTCGATCTTTGTTTTGGAGTACGGACAGGGGTTCTGTAGACATTATGATCAGTCTCAGAGTCTGACGGATCATCATCTGTCTCAACCTGACTCTCTCCATCTGCTGGTTCAGGTTCTGACTTAACAGTTGGTGGCTCAGGACTTGAGTCTCTGGCATCTTCCTGCTCGGAATGCACAGATACTCTATCAGAAACGTCTCTCCTTGTCAGCAGGCTTTCCAGATACTCTCGGTAGGGTCTGTAGGATACGTCACACTCCATATCTGACGAGGAATCGGTCATCTCTGGAACCTCTTCTCTTTGTGTTGTATTCTGTTGTCTTTTTTGGGTTCTGGTTGAACGTGTTCTGGGTCTCACAGGCTCTTCATCCCATTCCTGCTCATCAGGCATCCTCACTGACTGCCCAATAGGTAAGAGATGATCACGATGGATGGTCCTTACACTGCCCCTACCTCCCTCAGGTCTCACACGGTAGACAGGTAAGTTTGGCAGCTTTCCCACAACCACATGGGGTATGGAGCTCCATCTGCTCTCAAGTTTGTGTTTCCCTTTGAGTCCTAAATTCCTCAGTAGAACACGGTCTCCCTCTTGGATGTTCTGGAAACTAACCTTCTGGTCATAGGCTCTCTTGTTGCGCAGGTGTGTCTTATCTGCAGCTTGACTTGCCAGTTGATAAGCTCTTTGCAGATCATGCTTTAAATTCTCCACATACTGGTAATGGTTTCTCTCTTCACTCCCATCACTTGACGTTCTGAAGCACAGGTCTATTGGGAGTCTTGCTTCCCTACCAAACATCAAGTAATACGGAGAGAATCCTGTCGCATCACTCTTTGTGCTGTTATACGCATGCACTAATGAGGCTACATGCTGACTCCAGGATTTCTTCTTCTCTTGCCCTAATGTAGCCAGCATAGAGAGCAGCGTACGGTTGAAACGTTCGGGCTGTGGATCCCCTTGGGGATGATAGGGAGTCGTTCTGGACTTCCTCACGCCTAAGGTTGTAAGTAGCTCTCTTATTAGTCTCGACTCAAAGTCTCTTCCCTGATCGGAATGAATTCTTGCAGGCAATCCGTAGTGTACGAAATACTTTTCAACCAGAATCTTTGCTACTGTCAAGGCTTTCTGATTCTTAGAAGGGAAGGCTTGAGCGTACCGGGTAAAGTGATCGGTCACAACTAGTATGTTGCTTATGCCCCGGGAATCCGGTTCCAATGACAAGAAGTCAATGCATAATAGGTCCATAGGACCACTGCTGACAATGTGATGCAAGGGAGCAGCCCTCTTAGCAGGTGTTTTACGGGTTACGCACAACCCACAGTTCTTTACATATTCCTCTACATCATGAGTCATTTTGGGCCAATAGAATCGTGCCCTTAATAGCTCAGTGACTCTTTCAACACCTAAGTGGCCCGTGGCATCGTGTAGAGAGTGCAACACCTGTCGTCTGAGTTCAGCAGGCAATACTAACTGAAACACCTCCTCCTCACCCTTTCTGCTTTTTCGGAACAGAAGTCCATCTCTCATCACAAATCGGCCAACTTCCCTTTTCATCAACCGCATAGCAGGATCCAACTGTCGGTCGCTAGGCCACACTCCCTGCTTCACTGCCTCCATCACCGGTCCAATCACAGCATCTCTCTTCTGGGTGGCTATCAAATCAGCCTTCGACAGCTGCTCCAGTGAACCTAACTGTAACTGAGATGGAAAGGCATACGCATCGGGGATACAAGCTGGCGATGCACATAACACATCGACATATCTGGTAGGAACTGCTGATGACGCACTGACCCGCTGACATATGGACTTCACCACAGTCTGTGGCACGCTATCCCACACCCCAGGCTCCACCACATTGGCTATGTTGCGGGACAACAGGTCAGCGTCCACGTTTGCTTTCCCAGGCCTGTACTGTACATCAAAATCATAGGTGGCCAGTGCGGCGAGCCAGCGATGACCCGTCGCATTGAGCTTAGCAGTGGTAAGTACGTACGTTAACGGGTTATTATCTGTGCGTACTGTAAACTTTGCTCCATAAAGGTAGTCGTGGAATTTATCAACAATTGCCCATTTTAGTGCAAGGAACTCTAACTGATGTACTGGATATCGCTGTTCTGCAGAGCTCAACTTCCTACTTGCAAAGGCAACTGGGCGAAGTCCCTCTGGATGCTCCTGATACAGTACGGCTCCGAGCCCTTTGAAACTCGCATCAGTGTGAAGAGTGTATGGCTTGTTCGCATCAGCAAAAGCTAACACGGGTGCTTTGATCAAACAGTGAATAATACGCATGAATGCTTCGTCACAAGACTGGTCCCATCGATCATTGAATGGCTCCGCTTCCTTGAAATAGGACTTTGTCTTGTCTGTAGTGAGTTTCTTTCCCGACCGTTTGGGTGCATAGCCCTTTGTCAGTTCTGTGAGAGGCCTAACTATGGAGGAGTAACTTTTTATGAATCGGCGATAATACCCACAGAATCCCAGGAAAGATCTTAACGACTTGAGATCTGTGGGCTTCGG
This sequence comes from Eupleurogrammus muticus, assembly GCA_036785175.1. Lineage (NCBI taxonomy): Eukaryota > Metazoa > Chordata > Actinopteri > Scombriformes > Trichiuridae > Eupleurogrammus > Eupleurogrammus muticus. The sequence goes on from JAYKQN010000011.1 coordinate 4,070,920, forward strand.
CCATTTGGCGACTGCCTCTATTTTTTCGGGGTCAGTAGCGACACCATCTGCGGACACTATGTGTCCCACATATTTAACTCTGGATTGACAAAACTGACATTTGTCAAGGGAAAGTTTTAACCCTACTTCTGCTAGCCGATCTAACACTCGTAATAGACGCTCTTCATGCTCTTCTAACGAACGTCCAAAGACTATTAAATCATCCAAATACACCAACACTTGGAGGAGATTCATATCACCCACAGCCTTCTCCATTAATCTCTGGAATGTGGCTGGGGCTCCAGTTATGCCTTGAGGCATTCTCTCAAACTGGAAAAAACCAAGGGGACAAATAAAAGCAGTTTTTTCCTTGTCCTCCTCAGCCATCGCAATCTGATAGTACCCGCTCCGTAAGTCTAATACGGAAAACCATTTGCTTCCCGACAGGCAATCTAATGCATCATCTATACGGGGGGTTGTGTATTGATCTGGCACAGTACGACTGTTAAGGGTTCGATAGTCCACGCACATGCGGATGCGCCCAGTTTTCTTTCGGGCAATCACAATCGGTGATGCGTACGGACTGCGTGATTCCCTGATAATGCCAGCCTTTAACAATTCCTGCAAGTGCTCGCGAACATCGTCAATGTCAGCTGGAGCCAGGCGTCTTGAACGTTCTCTAAACGGCCTTGGGTCTGACAACCGGATGTGATGCTCCACGTCCTTGGCTAACCCAACATCCCATTCCTGCAGGGAAAATACACTGGCTCTTTCACATAACTTCTGACGAAGTCGCTGCTTCCACTGATGAGGGATAGGTGAATCACCAAACTGGATCAATTGCGTGTCTAACTCTGTAGCCACAGTTGCAATCCCAGTCTCTGTCTTAGAGGTAAGAGCTGGCACAACAGGATCAGCATGGCAGAGCTGGCCTAACACTGTGCCAACTGAGATAACTGTATCTCTCAGAGACTCATTTTGGATCAAAACAGTAAAATGTTCCTCATCCACTGCAGTACTCATCACTACCATAGGCTGCAGCAGTACCCCTGATGGCAGTGGGACAGTCGGTGATGCCTCCAACATCAGCATGTCTCTAACCAGAGGCTTCTTCCACTCTACCTCACAGACAGCAACACATTCACCACCAGGAGGTAAGGTGAGTGAACCTGGACCCATCCATTTAACACATCCCACTTCGTCGTCATCTCCTTCAAAGGGGGACTGATCTATGCTCACAGCAGAGTCTTTCACTTTTATGCCAAGAGTTTGGGCAATATCTACTCCGGCTGTCTCTCTGCACAACCTGGCCAATCTCTGAAACAGATTTGCATTGGTGCCCAATATTACTGGGGTCTGTTCAGGACTTCGGGGACTTGGGCATATCAGGGCCAAGACAGAGATGGTCTCATTTGTGCCTGCGACTTTCTCAGAGAACTCCATATCTACAACCACATATCCCAGGTACGGATAACTGGTGTCGCTGAGTCCCCATATTGCTAGCCCAGACACTGGCTGTATAGGAGTGTCTGGTAAATGGCGATTGTACCAGTTCTCAAAGATAATCGTGACTTGTGAGCCACTATCAAGAAGAGCGTCACACTGGTGGCCATTTATCATTACAGGGACAACTGAAGATGGACCAATGAGTCCTTTCGGAATGTCTCGCCCCAATGTGACTACTTCACTTTTCTTCGATTGGCATACAGTGGGACCACTATTAGTCACTTGGGCAGATGGCTCACTTTGTTTAGCTTTCCGCAGAGAACGTATCAGCTTCTGAATAACCTTGGCCTGGTTTTCTGTGTTTCTACATTTAGCAGAAAAGTGCCCATTCTCACCGCAACGGTAACAAAATTTCCCATCTGTGTCACTAAATGATGGTTGCTGCTGTTCACCATGAAATGGTTTGCTTGATTCTACTCTCAATGCCGCAACAGGGGAATCTGCTTTCTTTGACTTTTGGGCTGCCACCTGACTTTGCAACTTTTGTACTTGTTGTCTTAATGCAGCTACCTCTGCATCGGCACCAGTCTCTGGGGTGGGCGCCCTTGTGGCTGACTCAGGCTCTTTGCGGTTGGCTACAGCTGTGCCACGTGAAGTTGTCATAGACGCAAACATGGACTTCAGTTCTTTGATTTCCGATCTCAGCCTCTGAATCTCCATCTGACCACAATCCACTTCAGAGTCTGCTTTAACTCGCTGTACAGATGCATTCAGTTTTGTTCTTGAAGATTCATATTCTTCTTCAACGCGAATCTCACTTAACAGTTCCAAGAAAGATGGAGGGCTTTCCTTCCTTTCTCTGAGCTTAAGCTGAACCATCATCATGTCAGAGTGAACTGCACCTCTAAGAAGCTGCTCAACACGGGCACGATTCACCCGGCTAGGTGGCAGACCTCCGCGATGCACTACTTTGGTCAACGACAACTCTAAACGTCTAAGAAAGTCAGACAGTTTTTCCTGTGGCTGCTGCTGTAGCAACCGAAAAGCAAAGTATAGGTCTTCACCGGTCTCAGCGGACCCAAAAGCACTCTCAATGGCTTCTAGACACTCAGCCGGACCAACCTCAGGATCAGCGGTCCGCACAGCCTTCACCACAGCTAAGGCAGGACCTTTAAGACTTTCCATTATACGCCGTCGTTTCTCCTTAGCAGAACAATCACTCTCTTCCACCATCAGCCGTGCGTGCTCTAACCAATGCTCGAACACTTCTTCTCCAACAGGGGTCGGCAAAGTTCCAGAAAACCAGCGAAGACGTCGATAACTGCTATTGTCTCCAGATGGTCTCTCCATCCTGGCTAAAAGATCACCAATCACGCGGATCACAGACTCAGCAGAACTACCAGAAGGTGGGCTCTCAGGCGGACTTGGAACACCATCTCCTAGCGCAGTGTATGCAGATGCCGTAACAATCTTCCATCCCTCGGTTCCATCAGCAGAAAGGACTTCAGCTGGAATATGACTGATCTCTACCTTTTCTTTGTACTCGCAAAGAACTGTTAAACAGCCATGCTTTTTACTGTAGGTCCGGCCTCGTACACGAACTCGGCCTAAGGCTTTGATCGTCTCCATGGTTTCTTCAATTTGAGAAATCTCCGTTCCTTCTGGAACCAGCACAAGGAGGGACTGTGCTTCGTCGAGCCCTTCTCCACGGCACCATTCTTTGAGCTCATTCACTAAGTCTGTGTGTCTGCTTTTAGTCTCCATTTTAACTTTACTTCAATATGTCACTAGTAAATGTTTTGCTAACTAAATATGCTAATATGACATTAAAACAATCTGTTAACTTATTATTATATTGTTTAATCACCTAATTGCATCAATTAACATCTATCCCGGACGAGCCCCCATTTTATGTAGCGCCCCCTAGCTGTCAGGCTATTTATTGGAGTGCGCTCCCCGAATCCATTAGTGTCGGGAGATCTCTCTCCCTATAGTTAACTAATGCACTGGTTGGACTAAAGTATTTCTTAAAGAGTGACGTTTGTATTATTCAATTAATTTTAAATAAACTACTGTGTTTTATACAATGTCATATGGTTTACCCATGCTACTTTGTATATTATATATTATATTATATAGTATATGGTTTTTGGCACTGTTACATTCACCCACAATTTCCCCTTTAAACTCAAAATAAACATTCACCTGGACACCAAACGTAAAATGCAACTATTTACTGAATAGTATTTGTAAATATATACATAAACATAAAATATAATACAACGTTAAACCAAAGTTTGTGATCTTTTCATTACAGTTCAATTATTTTCAACAAAGTTCACTCCTAAGGATATAGCAACTCAAAACTGCTCCTAAATAACTTCTAATGCCGGCAGGCTATCTAACGTAAACGAAAAATGAGCAGGTAACATCACGCATAAAGAAAAAGAAAAAAGGGTACCCAATCAAATTAGGTGTTAGTTCAGAGCGATGCAGGCCTGTGGTGTAGCTTGCGAGCGTGGAGACCTTAAACGAAGTGGCCACTTCGCGCCTTAGCGCAGGAAAAACTCACGGGCTGCTGGTGGTCGACGCTAGCGAACCCTCTGTAGCCTCGCGGTGCTGGCGATGCTGTAGCTGTAGCCGTCGTCGTCACCGCTGACCAACTGTGCTGTCGAGTCTTAAAGTCCGGTGGTGTGATGAGTGAAGCCGGGCAGGTCACTCGCTGTCACAGTCTCTTGTAGACTCCATCGTGCTACGTCGGGTTAACTAGCACGGTGACTCGATGGAACTTTTTTCCAAAGTCCTCCACTAACACAGCTGACATACAAACACTCGGGTAAACTGTGGCTAAGAGACTCACTGTTCGTTTGTCACTTAACTTTAACTGTGCATACACCAAAATTAGCGCTTTGCCAACTTCAGGCACTCCGTTTTTCACCCGCAACTTCTCCGTGTCCGTCTTTGTTTGTCTTCCCCGCTGCTCTGACCCCGCCCACACACTTCCTGCCTCTTCACTCCAACTCTCTCTCTGATTGGCCCCGTAACAGGTAAGTGCTTTTTACGCGAAATTCTTTTTTTTTTTTCTCACAATACAAACATCGTTTACACATCATTATCAACATAATGACATTCACATTTCAATAGAAATCAAACAAATAAAAAAATACAACATATCAGTTGAAAAAACCAATAACTATTGTAAACAAAACAAAATCCCACAGGGCTACACACAGAAGGAATTTTCAAATGGCTACTAAAGTGGGGGGATTTCCTTCAAACAGTCAAAGTCATCTTGAAAACATTAACTCGACTGGTAGCCAGATTCCTGCTCGCTTCAGAAACAACTGTAGCAGAAGGTCGTTGGTTTTTTCTCTTGTTGTTGTTTTGGTTGCTTTTACAAACTCCCTCTGTGACTTTTGTCTTTTTTTTTTCGGACGGGGTGGGGGGTCGGTGGGTGATTGGATGACGGGGCTGAGGGGGTGGGCTTGCCGCTACACCCCCCCCCCCACCGGTAGGAGGCTGGGAGCGGGCGGTCTGGTCCGGTCCTGGAGCCGGGCCCGGTGCAGGGGTGGGGGAAAGTGGCAGCAGCGCACGCCTCCGACACTCTGCACACTGCGTGCCTGTGGAGTGAGTTTTAGTGGATGTGGTCAGCGCGGGGGCGGGAGAAGTGGAAAAGGGAGCGGGAGGAGTCGTTGGGAAGAAAGGAACGAGACGGGAAGAGAGACTGTCCAGAGGAGGGGACCAGAGTTTGGACTGGACGCCCAGATAAGGCGTGTGAGGAGCAACAGAGTGTGTGTGTGTGTGTGTGTGTGCGTACGGTGGTCGTCCTGCTGAAGTTGACAGCCTGTGTTTGCAGAGCGGCTTCGTGGTCAGCCACTCGCCGGGTAAAAAGGAGATTCTGGGATTTTTTTTTTTTTTTTTTGATGCGCGCATAAGTGCTATGCAAATAAAATGGGCCCGGGGAGGTCAGCTGAAACATCCCACCCACTTCACCCAGCTGTTTATACAATATAGAAGTCGACATGATAGGGATAAGAGATTCTAATCCTAAACAAATTAGTCCAACTGGCTCGTCCTGGCTTGGCAGGGAGCCTGCGAACAACAATGGAGCCACACAGGCTACGGAGAAAAGGGACGGGAGGACGCGAGCATTTATTCTACGAAGGGTGCAGAGATGTCAAAGAACGGTCTCACACCCCCGCCTGTAGAGTAAACTTCTATTCAATGATTCTGCAAAAAAAAAAATCTGACATGTACCTGCCCAGCCTCCCCAAGGGGGGGTTTCACCTTGATTTCACCACAATTAATCATTCAGCAGCTCGATGGCTCGGCCCCCGGAAGTGCAGCTCGCAGCATTGTCATTTCTTAGATATGCCCGCACATGTCTGGATGACTGGTTGTTGAGATATGCAAGCACATGTCATACATAGTCACACAAACGGTAGTTAGATTGGCATCATGGCTACACATGTGCACAAAGACCGAGAATGTCCGAGAATATCAAAAAAATCGTAATGGAGACTTTTACATCTGTCTAAATTGTACCAAATCCCAGTCTGGACTTTACTCCGGTTCCCAGGAATACGCCCACCAAGTGTAAAGTCAACTGGATGAACCGTTCTTGAGAAATGTGGGGAAAATACAAAAGGACAGACAGATTTAATTAGAGACGAAACCCCCTTTACGCAGAGAGGGTATCATTGTGAAAAGAAAAGGGGGGGCTCCACCTCTAATCTTATCACTCCTTGTGCCAACAGTGGTACGGGGGGGGGTGGCGATGGGGGGGGGGCAGGTGGTGGCCGACAGGCAGAGATAGTAATACGTCTGGAAGTGTTCCTGCCCAGGAGACGCTTTTATGGGCACAGGAAATAAAAGAGCGGCTATTTGCCAGGGAGCAGGCCAGGGAGGGTGACGTTTGGGAGACAATGAGACCCGGGTAGTGTCAGAGTAAGAGCTCGCCGGGGTCAGGGCCGTGTTTGGTGAAGACTACACGGAGAAGAAGAAGAAGAAAGCTGGGGGAAGCAGGAAGAGTGTCAAACTGGACTTTTTCTTGTAGCTTGAGGACGTTTCACCTTTCATCCAAAAGGCAAATTCAGTTCTGGCCTGATGATGGAAACCAGGAGCTTGTATCTCTGCTATACCAAGCTACAAGAAAAAGTCCAGTTGCCCTCAAGTTTGACACTACAGTGACCTGGATGAGTGAGAATCTGCACAGACAAGAAAGCTGGGGGACGTGGACGTGTTTCCATCTTTACGTGAAAGCCTGGTTTTATCAGACGATGCCAGGATAGACTACGTGATGCACGGCTGGAATAAAACGGCAGTGAAAGGAGTAGATGCTGAGAACCAGGAAACATGCGCAACGCGGCAACACGGGTCACCACGACTGCACAGCCTCACTCCTTCTGTCTTTTCTATTTTCAGAGTCGTAAAGAGTAAGTTCTGGTTGACATGACAGAATCTGCTCAGTTTCAGTCGCCATCGGCCGAAAAGGAGCATGACACAGTGGCATTAAAAAAAAAAAAAAAAGAAAACGAAAGAAAACTCCCACGTGCTGGGGCTGCGTAGATCCAACGCAGACCCATAAATCAGCCTGCGGGCCTCGTCCCTCGGACCATGTGTTCTGCAGCGCTGGCTGCGCTCCGTGTGAAAGTGCAGCAGCGCTGCTGAGTCACTGGCTTCATCCGTGGAGAACAAGCAGACATTCCAGGACGCGGGACGCGGGAGGTGGGAGGACGGGACCGGTCCAGGACCAGTGAGTTCAAGGCCCCCCCGTTACCTTCCAAAAGCGCGCTCACATCCCCGACTCCCACAACACGGATTTAATAGCACAAGAAAAGCAATGTCACAACACGCGATGAAAATCATTAAACTCTGCTTTCGGTGCGACGTAACAGGAAGTTCCAGCAGCCCCGGCTCTCATTACGGAGTGTTTTCTCTCCAAGCAACACCTTGTTATTCCCATCAGCATTTTTTTTTTTTTTATTAAATCCTCCTCCATCCGCGCCGCCTATTAAAAGCAATCGCTTTTTTGTCTCTCCGTTCAGATAAAAATGTGAGTATTTCTTATGGCCAATAAAGGCCTGACATTTCGCTGAGAGCTCGCAGGGCCAGAAGCACTTAGTTCCGTTCCGTTCTGTATACAGGGCAGCCACACACTCCTCAAGGAGAACCATTTGTTATCTGTCCAAACTTTGGTGAGTGTGCTTGTTAGCTGACCCATTGTTACATGAGAGGGTTCAGGGCCGTTTGCTGCGTCCCGGCCCCCTTTTTTTTTATTTCTTTTTTTTATTCCTGAGGCATGAAATTGTGATTAGCATAGCGAGGCTCATCCATCTCGTTCTCTCCTCCACGCACACAAACGTGCTAAACATTGCATTTTGATTTGGCCTTTCTTCCTGGTTGTGTCTGTATTAGTCTCTCATAATACACACACACACACTCACACACTCACACACTCACAAAGGGCCGCCCACAGCTGCGTCAGGCCATCTCTCTAACAATCCAATCTGTTTTCTTTCCCATGATGTTTCCCATTGGCACGGGGAGGAGAAAATCAGATTTACTCCCCCACAGGGCCCATGCAGTTGCACTGATATGGAAAATGATTTCAGTGCTGCTTGAGCCCATAAACATTATTTTGGTCTCCCCTGTTAATGACACATTTCTTCCCAGCATTGTGGATCTCACAGAGGAAGAGATGAGTGTAAGGAGGAAAAAGGGGGGGGCGGGAGGAAGGGGGGAGGAATCCTCCAGGGCCTCGCATACAACAGGGGAGTCCTTCACCCCTCAAACTGCATCCTGACATCCAAGACGTTCTCTCACTCTCTTTCTCATCCACACACACACACACACACACACAGCTTATCAACCATGCAGGAACTTAAATTGTCATGGCCTTCAAATAAGAGAGGGATTTCTCACCTCTCGCTGTCAGCCCCATTCAAAACACACTGCGTTTGGCAATACAACTGTGTCACACAGCCCCACATATCTTTTATTGGGGGGTAGCAGCCAATATAGCAGCCCCCCCCCTCCTCTCGAACACAGGGATAAAATTCGTACATTTAGTGGTAAGTTACAAACACTCTCTGCCCGAGGTATACTGTCAACATGTCATTTAATATGATGCTGTTAAAAGGAGGCTCCAGCAGGCCAATAGCGAGGCACTAAACCTCCCATTTGGTATCCATTAAAACCCATCTGCAGGGCCGAACGCGAGGGGGCGAAACGGGAAGTAGCTGCGTTAGACACGACTAAAAGCTGCCCTCCGCTTTTTGAAAACGTTCGCTCTATCTCCGGGGGGGAAAAACCAACAGAAACCGGGCTTTCCATGGTTCTCCCGTTCCACTGGAAACATCACATGGAACGCTCTGGATCTGGTTAGTTTCACAGCTGATGACTGATCTGTCTAAATCCACCGGTTTTATGTTCTGGCCACGGGGATGGATGGGTGACTAACGGCGGCTTGCGTGCCATGTTGCTCCGCCAGCCGGGTCACGGACACAGACGCGTCTGGTAGTCTGGTGGTGGTGGGGGGGGGAGATTAAAACAAGTGCTCAGCACTATTCTCTCTAATTAGTCCCCTGTTAACTTTTGAACTTAATTGGTTAATTGAGATGTGGCTAGACTGGGCAGGTTTCCCTCTCCCTCGGGGTGACCGTACGGCTCCGGCGTTCCAGCCTGGCGCGGCCCGGCCTCTCCGGCGACGAGGGGTAATGGTGCCGCGCGGGAGGCAGTAAAAACCGGGGTTTTGCGAGTGTGTTTCAGGCAGGAGATTGTATCCATACACTGCACATATGCCTGCGCCACATCAAAGCGCCCCCCCCCCCCTCCCTGACTACCTAGGCCTGGGTGGTCCGGCCTTCTCCTCTCCTCTCTCGACCCGGAGAGGGCTCTGGAAAACGTGGAGCGTGGATGCGGGTGGACGCTACCTCGTCCAGCGAGTGTGTTCTATTGGAACACGGGAGTCAGTTTGCCCCCCCCCCCCCCCCCCCCCCCGCAACACCACATAAATCTGCAGGCGGCTCCATTCATTGGGGCAGATTTTGCCTGCTGTCTTCCTTTTTTTTTTCTCACTTTCATCCCCTCTTCTCCCTTTACTCCTCGGAGCCCCATCACTCATCCCCGCCCTCCCCCCCCTTCTCGGTTTCCCCTTTCCGTCCTCACACCCTCTCCATCATCCCTCCATCGCTCGCTTTCCTTCCCCCTGCTGCTCCACTCCATATTTCTGTCCTCCCTCATCACCCCGCTCGCTTCCCTCGCTCGTTGTCGCGCGCGCTTCAAAATGGAAACGCTTTCTCTTCATTTTTTGGGGATTAAAAAAAAAAAAAGAGCTTTCCCCCTCCCGCTCCCCGGGCCTATGGGCCTATACTCTGTTTCCCCCGCTCGCGTCCGTCCATCAGTTTTCCCGAGGCCTGGGAGGGTAATGAACGTCATGTTTTATGGGGAGTCACAGGTTCATCCCCTCCCGACGTCAGCGCCGCCCGTTAATCAGCATCCTGGCTCTCCGCTGACAAGCAGGGCTCGCTGGAATGTCCTGTTCTCCCTCGTCCTCCCTTCCCCGCTTCCAATCCGCGGCCCCGGCGCCTCCTTTAGGTCACGCGGAGCAGTGCCGGACACCGGTGGGAGCCCCCGCTTTAAAAAAAAAAAAAAAGGGTCGCTGCCGAGTTCTCGTGGATTGGCTGTAATATGATAAAGTCCTGTGATGTGTGTGTGTGTGTGTGTGTGTGAGAGAGAGAGAAACAGAAGGCAGCTCCCTGCTCTGGCTTCTCTCCGTCTGATGTAGCCTGTCAGAGACGGAACAGCGGCGATAACGGAGCGCAGAGCCGCCACGCCGGCCCAAGGTCTTTCCACGGCCCTGAATATAATTCGCCACTGGTTCACAGGGAGGGGGGGGGGGGGGGGGGGGGGGCAAAGGAGAAATGTTTAATTCTAGTAGCGTTGGACGAGACAAATGCAAGTGTTTTTTTTCTTCTTTTTTGTTCTGATAACCTACAGGCAAGGATAGAGAAGCACCTGTGTAGCCAAAGCCAGATGATATAGAGTATTACCTTGTAAAGAACACGCCGTATAATCACTCTGATTGTCGCGAGACGTCTGAGGCCGATAGCAGATAACACCCCTCCACCCCCCGGCTGTAGCAGCCCGCACTTTCAAGTGTATACAAGGTCGGCCAAAATCACATAGTAAATTCTTTTTTATGAAATTCGTCTGACCAAACGCTGAGTTATGCCTCCTGACCACTGACACCGATCATCCGTGGAATGCCGCCGCCGGGGCCTGCTCCACATCTGCGGCGGCGCACTCGAGCGGAGACGAGTAACATAAAAAAAAAAAAAAAAAAAATTAAGAGCGTTTCCTGCGAAAAAAATCTGAACGGCGGAGGAAGAAGGTCATCCTCACCCCGACGCAAGCAGACGAGTGTAACATAGAGCAGGGCGCCCATAAAAAAAAAAAAATAGCCTTCTCTCCCTTCTCCAGCTGGTGAGACTGATGTGGGCCTGGAGTAGGGAAAAGGCACAAACCAAGGTCAAACCAGGGGGGTGGGGAGGTGTGGGGGGTGTGAGGGGGGGGGTGGGGGCATATCATCTTGATCAACTGCTCATGGCCTGTCTGTCTGGTTGGTTGGCTGCACAGCTCCCATCGCATGTCGTCTATCTTTGTTGCAGTAATCACATCTAGTCGGTCGGACAGGTGGGCGGGCCAGAGGGTCACGTGTGTGTGTGTGTGTGTGTGTGTGTGTGTGTCGTCCCCCCCCCCCATCCCTTCACTCTGCATTTGTCTGCAGGTTCAGAAACAGCACAGAGGAGGAGCGAGGCCTCGCAGCATCTGATCCGAGTCAACAGATGTGTTGCAGCTGCTGCTTTTGTTTGACGTAGCACATTCACACACACACACACACACACACACACACACACACACACACACACACACACGAGAAAAGACACACAGAAATATCACCGTGTTAGCAAGGCGAAAATTTTAATGATATATTTTCCATGCTAGCACTACTGGCAGTGTTCTGGGTCTTAAATAAAATCTCGACATCCCAAAGTAACCATTAAACGGACTTTGATCTGTGTGCCCATGAGTGCATATGTTGGCTTTTCCTATTTTTCTTTAATGTACGCTTTCGCCGCGCCGGCCGTAAAACATGTCAGCGCCTATGCGCGTTAAGGCCAGAAAGCCTCGGAGCTCTGCAGCGGAGCCTAACCCGCGGAATGAGCCGGGACATCTGTATGGGGGGGGGATGGAGAGGTAGCGGGGGGGGGGGGCCTCGGCTGGGTGTCCTCGTATCCACAGGAGAGCAACAGCTTTCAGCAGGTTATCACAACGCCAGCACGAGCCAAGCTCAGTCTGGATCTGGCAGCGGCCGTAATGGAGAGAAAAGGGAGGGGGGGGGGGGGGGGGGGTAAAGAAGAGTTATTAGGGTGATGCGAGGCAATGAGGGGAAGAAGGCCAACTGAAATGTTTTGACACCGAAACATAGCAAATGTGACACAGGTACTTAAACACGAGCTCGAAGAGCAAACCGCAGCAACCTTTTCTTTCTGTCTTTCTGTCTTTCTTTCTTTCTTCGCCTGCTCCCTTTGTTTCTCCCTCACTTCCACGCACGCTTACCCGAACCCTAAACACCCCGTTACTTTCACGGGTTCACGTGAGCAGCAGGCGGTCTGCAAATGGATTGCGTTCGCCGCGTTGTCCGGCGTTATCGTGCGTTCTTCTCTGTTGACTCTGGCGTGGGCGGCTCGGACTCGTGGTGCCATGCGACGCATTCCCTCACAGCCGGCGTGTGTGTGTGTGTGTGTGTGTGTGTGTTTGGGTACGTGTCGGAGAGTGCGGTTTCTATCTCCGTACTGTATTTGCTCTGGCACGGCGTCCTATTGTGGGGCCGGGCTTCGCACTCCTCAGATAAGAGAGCAGTTATGTCAACACGGCCGCTGTGAAGGAGCCGCCTGGTCCTGTTGACATTCTACAGCGCTGCTTATTTACTCTGACCACAAGAGTCAGGCCGTCATCTAGCCTCTAATGCACTAATGACCAGAGGCCCGACTGGGGCGGACCCCCCCCCCTTCGCCCCCCTACTTGTCAGGTGAGAAGAAGAATGAGGTTCGAGGGCTTTAGAAACAAGGTGCAAATGCTCAAAGAATCTCTGTAATCAGAAAGCTGCTTGTGTTGAAGAATCTTTTGAGTTTATAAACTTTTGATTCGAAGATTTTGGACAAAGCTAGACTGAAGCACATGCAAAATATTCTGTGTTGTTGATGTACACCAACACCTGGGCTGGCGTGCATGCTACAGCGTTTTCCATAGAACTTTTAGATCCTTGTACACGATAAAGAGCAGCAGAACAGAACAGGAGCGTGAAAAGAAAGTTGTGCAAAAGTGTTGTCATCTAAATCTAAATCTAGGCCTCAGACGGTCAGACTGCCAGCGGAGTCTGAAACGAGACCAATTCAGAACTCGGCGTTTGGCCGGACCGCTTATGCAACCCGAGAGGACTTTTAATTTGAAACCGATACAGGAAGTAGCGACGCGGCTGACTCAGTCAGTCACTCAGTCGGGGACAGAGAGGGGCCTGTGATCCAGCTAGAAAAAAAAAAAAGGTTGACAAATGTTTCTCGCAGCACACACACACACACACCCACACACACACACACACACACACCCACACACACACACCCACACACACACACTCAGCTCCTTGTAGTCTCAGGCAGCATGAGTCTGCATATTGAGCCGAGCAGCCCTATCAGTAAAGAGCCAGTTGAGCAATCCATGCATAATTAGGAAAAGGGGGGGAGGGGGTTAATTGACTTCTTTGAGAAAGATCCTGATTTCTATCAGCCTGTCCCATAATCATGTGAGCCAGGGCTCTCATTAAGCCCCCTCCCTCATTTATCTCTCTTCCCCTCAAACCCTTCACCCTCTCCCCCCTCCTCTTTCCTCCCCTTTGCTTTGAACACGAGTGAACCCCCCCCCTCCACCACACACACACACATACACACCACCACCACCTCTCTTCACTCGCTGTGTCCTCAGCAGGCCAGGAGAGGGTGAGGCAGATTTATAGCCTGCACCTGAGTGAGTAAGGTGCACATGGGTGTGTAAACACATGATGCGTGCACACACACACACACACACACACGCACTAAGGCTCCAGCCTACAGTTGACCTGACTGCGACCTCAGCGTGCTATAGTACTACTACAACAGGTATTAGCAGCAAAACTGTGCACGTTCTTAACACAGAGACACGGAGAGAGAGACGGAAAAAAACCAAACACATCTACTCAAGTAGAGGTTTCTGGTACGTTGAGTATTTCTGTATGACACTAATTTATGCAGTACTCCCACTTCACACATTAGAAGAAAAAAAATGTACTTTCTGGTCCTATATTTATCTGACAGCTAACTTTTCAGATGCACACACACACATATATATATATATATATATATATATATATATATATATATATATATATATATATATATATATATATATATATATTAATCTGCTATGCACTTTGTGTGAAAGGTGCCAAATATTGATGCACCCCAAAGTATCTCAAATTGACTCCACGCTAATAAAGTGGAACATTAAAAGGCTCTCACATTTATTCCGTGATTAAAAACAAGCAGTATAATATACTATAACGCCGTGTGCATAACGAACACCTTCAAGTACATTGTGCTGATAATAATTCTGTGCTTTTACTTAAGTCATTTTTTGCATTCTTTTTTACTTGAGTGTTCCTTTTGAGGACAGTAAAGGATCTGAGTTTTTAATCTACCAGTGCACAGGAAGTTCAGACGCAGGGTTGTTTTTGTTTTTTTTTTATTTCCAATAATAAAGCTCAAACCTCAGTGCATCAGGAAAACCACCACCACACTTATCCTCACCACAAAACATACATTACACTGGCATGAAGCAATGACTATTTACTAAAACATATTCAATAATAAGACCTTTTATCCAGAGACAGAAAGGCACTAGCTTCTTCTATATACTCTTTCCTCTATGCTATGGAAGATTTGGTGCAGGGGGGGGGGGTGAACATGGAGGAAAAAAGACGAAAAGTGACAAATGAGAGATTTCCTTCACAAGCTCATAAATCAGTAGACGCGGGCGGGGGCAGTATGAGGCCTCCCTCAAAAAGCCCAGTTTTTTTTCCCCCCCTTCCATTTCACAGCCAGCGCTAACCGCCCCTCTCCCATAACACACACCTACACATATGTGAACACACACACACACACACACACCCACCATCGCTCTCCACCAATCTGGTTGTGGCGTTTGGCCTGGCCGACTGGCGCGGAAGCTTGTAAGTCTCGTAAAAATCACTTCTGGTTGGGAGCGGCGCGGGCTTCTCCAGACCAGACCCCGTTAAACAGGGTCCGAGTGTGTGTGTGTGTGTGTGTGTGTGCGCTGAAATAAAACACGGCTCACGCTGTCACATAAAAACAGCGGCTGCTTCTGCAGGTACGCAGGGCAGAGCGGGAGTGTTGGCGAGATGCTCACAGTGGGAACGGCGTGTTGGGCGAGGGGCACCCTGCTGGGTCCTGCTGAGCCGGTGGCGATTAAAGGAGGCAGCGACTGTCAAGTGAATGTGGACCGTTGTTGGACGTGAGCTGATGATTCTGGCCCTTTTCTGAAGACCCAATCGTCCAGCCTCCACAGCGGAGTCTTTTGACACCCTCAGCATCACTGTGTGTACTGGCAAGACGCGCCTCTTGTGAAAGTTTTTACCCTAACGCTACAGAATCTGTTAAGTTCAATTACTACGATACTGTTAGCATCCACGCATGTGGGGAAAGTCAGTGGTTGAGTTTCTGAGTTGCACCACCAACCACCGCTGACATGCTGGATTTTCAATAGATTCTGTGGTTCCAGGTGCACGTTTTTTTCTCGTGATTTGTCATCTAAAGAAGGCCTGAGATTAAAAAGCACTGCCATTAGACTGGACGTGTGTGTGTGTGTGTGTGTGAGCTGTGGTCGAAAAGCTGGGAAGTCGGTGCCGGGAAACCTGAGCCCCCCCCCCCCCTCCTGTACGGGACGGTCCCAGAGACACGGGCTTGATGGAGGTCCAAAAGGACTTAGGATCTGCTTTCATTGTGAATGTTCACCATCTGCTTGGCTGGAGAGAGAGAAACCCACGGAGCTGGAGAAAACACGTGTGTGTGCGTGCATGTGTGCGTGTGTGTGTGTGTGTGTGTGTGCAGCCTCTTGTGTCAGTATTGATCCTCAAAGCAGCTCCACTTTCTGAAAGAAGATCTGTCAAAAAGTGGATTTACATATTCACACACACGCACACGCTAAGAATAAACGGCGTTAAAACAATGCCGATCTTACGCCATAAATAAAAAATTCCATCTCAGAAAACTAACAGATGATGTGTGTCTCCTCTCCTCTCCTCCTCCCGCAGCCCGCTGGTATCGATCCGTCCAGTTTGCGTGGGCCGTCCGGTAACAGGCGACTCAGGTTCGGTAAGAGATGACCACTTCTCTCCTCATACCTCACCCGCTCTGTCACGCACTAGTCACAGACGTTCAGACGTTCCACGCAAACGGAAATAATCCAAACACGTTTCCTAACAACGCCACGTCCAGTGGAGATTCCCCATAAGTCGTTTTCTGCAGCTCAGGCTCTCTCAATTAAAGCATATAACGAAAAGCAGAGACGTGATGTCATTAGATAGTGTGGAATCATGGGAGTTGTTGTTTTCATAGCTCTGCAGTGAGTCTGTGTTGGTTCACATTCCTTCTGTGTTCATTATTCACGAGTTTTTTCCTCCTCTCTTTGAAACAAACAGCCCCGGTGATTAAGACCAGTTAAAAGCACCGAATAAAACAGTTTGACATTCAGAAATCTGCGTTTCTGTGATGATATTTGGCGGGTGGCGATCGTTCGGATGTGGCAGCGAGTCGAGCCGCTGGTAAAATTAGCTCGGCTTGTGTCTCTAATAACTTAAGATCCAGATGTTCAGGAGGTTTTGACTTGGGAGCCGGATTATCTGCAGATGTCTCCTCTTCTTCGAAACAAAAACCCAGTGATTAAAACCAGTGAATAAAGCGATTTCATGTATAAAAGAAAAAAGTGCTGTTTGGCACTGCAACTTGAGCTAATGCTAACGTTTTATCTGCTTGTTGATAATTTGAGATCCAGGCGTCCAATGACTGAGAAACTGCCAATATGTGGAAAAAAAGGGAATAAATCATCGAAATGTGATTTAAAACTGGATGAAAAGTAAAACACTGATGACATTGATAATTAAGACTATAGAATATTTTACACAGGTTTAGTCATTTGTAGACATTTTAATCCAGAAAACTGACCTAAAAAGGCCCCCCCTCATGGAAATGCCCCCCGTGGGGCCCCTGTGTAATCCCCTGGGTAGTTCTTGAAATGCTCAGGCCTATCTGTGACCCATGACTAATCAAAGGAAGTAATCTGCAGAGATGCACACAACAAGATTCCTGTTACTCGTGTTGAAAGTTATCTCTGACCTCCTGACCTCGCCGGAGAACGACCACAATGATGTCTGTATTTCTGCTGCCTGGTTCAAAAGAAAAAAGGAAAAAAAAAAGAGGCGAGAAACAGAGATAACACGGGCCTTAGGGCCCGATGAAGAAACAGCAGATCCACTCCCATAAGTGTCATCCCATATGCTGGGAATGTGACGTGATTTACGGAGCTTCTCCCAGGCACATGCAACACCTGAGAACAAGCTGTTCCACCAGGGGAAAAAATGCAATTAAAACTACGAGTATAAAACAAAACTAGGATTCTTAAAGGGTATTAGCTGAATATTGTGCAGCAGACTTACAGCATAGTGTAATTGAGTATTTTCGTACTTTCTTAGTACTGCTTGTATCTTAGTCAGGGGTGCTTAAGTAGGACTTTTCCTGCAAGACATTGCTTTATTGATACTTTACTTTAAGTAAATGACCTCTATCCACTTCCAAGTGAAGGAGGTGGGTTCACTACATCTCCCAGCAGCCCCGTGGAAGAGAGGAGAGGAGAGCATTGATGGATGGAACAGACAAAAAGGCCCACGGCTGAGGTAGAATCAGGCACCTGCATCGGCCCCCGTCCACCCACATGCTGCCCCCTCAGCTGCCCTCTCACTCCTTTCATACCATTGCCTGCACCACACAGTTCCTTTGATTGCTTGTTCCCACTCACACACACACACACACACACACACATAAATACAACACATCCATGCACAAAATAAAAAAAGAGCCTCAAAATCACACACTTCTTCCTTCGTACTGTTCAGAGACAGTTGCGCCAGCTGAGTTTTGATTTGGAAAGAAAAAGAAGAAGTTGCCTCCACTTCAAATACTGACAGCCTCTCAAGAAACAAGCACAGCAGTTATCACACCAAACACACACACACACACACACACACACAGACCAATCCCACACACACGAGCAAAAACATGTTCAAAAAAAAGTGAAGAAATCCACTCTTAAGAGGAAGTTTAATCACAGATGCAGCCACCCACACATAGCGAACGCACACACACACACACACACACACACACACGTGCGTGCGTCCACACACTCGCACCATTATGCTGTATAACCAAAAGGCATTCAGCCATTTCAGCAGTATTCTGAGAGCCAGCCAAGTGAGAGCATGTAATCATAGCCCAACCTCACTGCAATTAGAAGTGGGTCTAATTCTTTCGCTGGAAACGCGGCCTTCTCCCACCGCTAATAGTTTACTTTACTCCCAACAGCTGACAGGCCCAACCCTGCCTCCCCCGACACACACACACTCTCACACACTCTCACGCGGACACACCCACAGCTGTAGCTCGTCTGTCAGCGTGGGAGATCAAAAAAATGCATCCTGGGAATAGTCCCCCGCCGCGTCCCACGGGTGAGAACATGCGTCCCGTGGGTCTTCAGGCGGGGGCCGCGCTTCACCTGAGAAAACCAGCAACCTCAATTTACTCCAGTAAGAGTATTAACACAGCAATGTAAAAATACTCCAAGTTCTGCATCAGTAGATAAGTATTTGTCATTTACATTTACATAAATAGATTATTAATATGTTAGAGTAGCATTTACTGTTGCAGCTACTGCAGGTGGAGCCTCATATACTTCATATACACTAGTATTATGTATATATGTAGTAGTATTAAAGTACTTGGCATGTATGACATCATTGGATTTTTAATATTAAAACATCAGAGTGAAGCGTTTTATTTGTAATAGTTTGAAGTACTCCATGTATATTTAGCTGTTTATTTCAGTGGTTTTCCAACCTAGGGGTTGGGCCCCTCATAAGGGTCACCAGATAAATGCGAGCGGGTCACGAGATGATTAATGTGAGAGGAAAGAAGAACAAAGTTGCGATTCCCAAACCTGTTTTCACTTTTTTTGGGTTTTTTTTCCTCTGATCTTTGATGAAATAATGGATCATTTTAACATTAACTCAAATGAAACCATGTGGGAAGTTTAGAGAGGTTGGGGGGGTGGAATGCAAAAAAAGAAAAATCATTATTTGCTGGAGCTGTCGACAACTCGTAGACTTTTGAAATGTGAGCCGCCGACACGCAGCTGTTTGTAAGGCATCAACAGCCTTTTTTATCATCATCCATCGTGTCGAATCTGCATCTGAAAAGTACCTTAAAAACTGCTCTTACGTCCAGTACTTGTGTAAACTCTGAGTTACTTTTCTACTAAATAAAAACTCCCATTTTACCAAAACCTGACAGGAGAGCTGGGAAATGAAGACAGAGGAAGAGGCGGCGTTCCCCACACCCAGGGAACCGCTATTAGCCAGGAGCCGCAGCACTCGGGTGTCACTTCAAAGCGCTCCCCGCTATTAATCAGAGGCGATCGGGCCCTCCAGCGGGGGCCCCGCTGGCTGTGCTGCTAACCCCCCCTCACCCCCCACCTCAACATCAACACAATAGAACCATCATTACGGCCGTTACGCTACGCCTCGGCCAGACAGCGCGCCTTTATCTCTGCGTATGCGTTACACGCTCGCGGCCAATTAATTTACCTGCCACGTCGCTGAATAAAAAAAACTGACTGGGTGGATTTCCATTATGTAGAGGGTTTATGTATTTGGGGGTTGGGGGTGGGGGGGGGGATGCACCTGGCTCAGGTTTCATCCCGGTGGGCTGTGTGTTTCACCTGCACTCTTAAAAAAAAACAGCTGAGACCGTTTACCAGCGCGTAATAAAACGGACGATTGGAAGGCAAAGGTGAATTATTGATCCTGGTAAATGATTTTGATATTACCGCTTTAAACATCCGCTGTCTCCTTTATATGTTTTATTTGTACACGTGTCAGCATTTTACTGCCCTTCTATATGTTTTATTTTATTTGCACGTGCACTTTAATCAATAGAAGGTTGTTTTTTTTCTTAAATGTGATTTGTAAATAAAATGTCACTGATTCGTTTGATAAACCCATCAAATTGCAAAATTAAGTCAACTTAAGATTGATTTGACCCATGAAGCTATTGGCACGTATTATTATTTAAAAAAAAAACTTTATTTTAAAATATCATATAATTTGACCTTTGACCCTTTTTTTAACCTAATAATATGGTCCATTGGTTGAATATAATTTCAGCAGAAATTGTCTGTCTGTATTTAAAACAAAGATTTATTATGGAACTAATGCATGATGCTGCCACCTGCAACCCACGCAGGCCTGACCCCGCCCTGGTCTGGCTCTCACCTGGCGCCCCCCCCCCCGGCCCACACACCCCGGCTGGAGGATTAACTACCGCTCTGGCCCTGTCTCTTTAATACCAGATCCATTTTATACAACCCTAATCCCAACATCAACTCTTTCTTCCTTTTGTTTTGACTGGGGTGATGGACAGCACTTTCCCGCCGGGCAGAGGTGAAGAAATTATTCTCTTTTTTATCTGAGGGGGGGGGGGGTGATCGTGAAGCCCCCCGAACGCATCGGCGAGGCTAATGGGGGGAAACGCATCACCTTGTTCTCCGCCGTTGCTCGCCTCTCATGAATTTGCACATTCATGTTACATGAGAGGGCTTACGATACAAGGCCCCCCCCCTGCCCGGCCCCCCCCCTCCCCTTGTCTCCTGTTGTACTGTACTGAGCCTGCAGACTGTAGCGGCGCTGAGGGGATGAGATAACCGCTCACCATTGTGAGAAAAGGCTGTCAAAGCTTTTGTTTTTTTCTCCCCCTTGCTCTCACTTCTCTCTCTCTCTCTCTTTCTTGTAAGAATAAAAAATAAAAAAAAAAGCAGCAGTGGTTGCAGAAATAGTCCTGTTTCTATAATTAGATGTAAACAGACGAACCAGACTCCCGAGCCCGCTCTGTCCCACTGGCCCCCGCGGCCTCCTGGGAAGCGGGATGTGTGAGTGTGTGTGACGTGTGACGTGTGACGTGTGTGTCTGCGCGTGTGCATGCATGCGTGGATCACGCACGTGCGTGCACGCCTTTGTATGCATTTGCTCGCAATGCACCAGTAAGCGTATGACGGCATGTGACAGCCTGCATCTCGTCCTGCAGTCGCTTCCCCTCCCCTCTCTCTCTCTCTCTCTCTCTTTCTTTCTCTCTCTTTCACACACAAACTGGCTCGGGCCCCCTCCCCCACGCCTCACCAGAGGGGAGGTCAGTGGCCGTGCATGGCAAGCAGCAAGAGATAGAGAGAGAGAGAGAGAGAGAGAGAGAGCTAATGCATGCAGCACCGGCAGACAAACACACATCTGTTGCTGAGGAGCCAGTCATTTGCCCCAGATCCTCAGGAGGACACACGCTGCATCAGAGAGAGGAGGCAGTGTAGCCTAGTGGTCACACCGGGCAGAGGGGACGAAAAAACAACAACTGCAGAACGAGGTGGAGGGCAGGGAGGGACCTAAATAAACACAATGAATGTAAAAGAGATGGTTTGGGGGAGGGGGGGCTGCACGGAGGAGATGAGGCCATGTAGACATTAAAGATTTTGAGGTGTAAAACAAGTGATTTGACAAAAAAAAATAAGCAGTGGACGGAGACGGAGTAATTCATGTGTGATCAGTGTCAGGAGGAGCGGAGGAAATCCATGCAAGAGGAGGGGGGGGGGGGATAGAGAGAGAAATGAGAGAGTGAGAGAGAGCAACAAGTCCCCTTTGGATCGAGGACTAGGCAGCTGGTTGGATGGCCCCAAGAGACTTATTAAAATGGAATTCCTGATGCTAATCTTTGTTTTCTCACAAAAAGGGCTGACACATCCTTGAGAGGCATACTGCATGTATATTTTATGGCAAATCTATGCATATATTTAAGCAGCACTGCACCTCATTGTTTGGTACCGCGCGTCGCCGCCGAGCCGCAGATTCCCGGCCTGTTATTGGAGGGTATCTGCTGCCCGGCCCTGCCCCCTCGCCACGTACCATCCATGTTTATGAATCGCACTTTGCCAATTGACAAAAGGGATGCTCGTGACAATCAGAAATAAACTGGTTTCTGCTCCCGTCATCTGCCGAGCTGTTTTTCTTCTCGAATGAATCTCGTGCATCAACAGCGTGCTCAGGCAGAATTCTTCAGCCTGTTCTTTGTGATGTATCAGAGAGCCGAGCAGACACCCTGCACACGGCTTGTCTGCTCGCATCTAAAAATGAAACTGTGATTCCTCCAAACTTCTTTTGTGCAGCGCCATTAGAGCAGCGCTGCAGCGTGCGTGCGAGGTTTTGTTTGAACGTCGGGATTCTCCCTCTGGAAATCTGGAGCAGCAAGACAATTAATTTCCTGCATTCGGGTGAATTCTGACCCCTCACAGTCAATTAATCCACCGGTTTGGACTTAATTGAGGATTTGTTAGTGGATTTTTATGCATTTTTGCATGATGAATTAGTTATGAGCACATCTCTGTAAAGCATTAATTTTAAAGAGGCCTTTTTGCATTATTGCATGTACAAAATCAAGCAAATACTTAAGAAGGAGAATGAGTATTAGTCAACTAAGAGTTTCTTTATGTTAATAATCTAGTAAATGACAATTGAAAAGTTAATATATATTCACTCCCCTTTTGTTTCCCTTTTTTTCAAAATAAAAGTCATCTGCTTCTTTCATGGTTTTATTAGGTCTACATACAAATGCATGTGTTCTATATATCGAGGGGAATTTATTCCCTGCCCCCCCCCCCCCCCCCCCCCCCCAACCTGAAACCTAGGGCTATGCACTGTTGGTTGCTGTGCACGCAGTTAAAAAAAAAAGCTACACAAGCTGTGTCAGGTCTATGAAACGTTGCCAGGAGCAGTCACAACAGATCCAGCAGGGACAGACTCAGACGTTAGGGGGTTAACAATGCACCTGTCTGGGCCTCACAGTCAACCACGGGGAGCCTCCACTCCGACGGGGGGTGTCTGGAGAACACAGCCACACACACACACACACACACACACACACACAGGCAACAAAAAAACCCACCCACCCAAACATAACCACACACACACACACACACACTTGCACTGCTCCGTACAGTTTCGCAAATCTGCCTACAACAATGGAGCAACGGCCTTTTTTTTTTTTTTGTTCTTTTCACCGGATGATTACAATAATAAAATTGAAATTAAAAAACAAGTAATCTGGATTTTCTGCTTGAGCCGTTAATAATGTCTAACAGCTGTCACATGCGCTGAGGTGGGCCCGGGGCCCTGATACCGAGGGGAGGGGGCGAAAGGGGGGGGGGCCAAGACAGAGAAAAAGAGCAAAAACATGGAGATTCAAATCACAAACAAACGGATCAGTCTATTCAATCTGCAATAATATATTTTCAGTCCAGGTTCTTTTCTTCTTCTTTTTTTTTGGTGTGTGTTCGTCATGGGAAGTGAACAAAAGACTTCCATAGCTGGATTCTCGACAGCGACTCCTCACTTCCTTGTGTTGTAAAAATAGACAGGGGAAGGTTGGTTTTTTTTTGTTTTTTTTTTGAAATCCAATGCCCTGAAATCCGATACAGGAAGGTATTACCCTGCCCGTCGCTCTCACCCGTGGGTCTCCTTTGTGTCGGTGCTGCGTGCACGCCCCATGCTCCAGGCGAGGGCTCCGTGGCACCGCGCCACGCGGTGTAGTGTGGGTGGCGGTCCGTTTGAAGTGCCCGCATCTGAGGCGGCGTGGCCGCTCGCGAGCCAAAAAAAACCCTCTCTCTCGCCAAGCCAGACCCCCCCACCCCCCACTCAGACTAAGCCTTCACTTTCTGTGGTCAGATCTGCTGATGAGTCAAACTTTTAGTCAAATAAACGCAGGAGCTGGAAAGTAACTAAACGCTTTTACTCAAGTAGTGTACTTAAGGGCAATTTTTAGAGTGTTCCCATTCTGTGCTACTTTAAACTTATTTTTCAATAAATGTTCAAATGAGCAAATATTTCACCAAAAATCAAAGATTTATGCATCAAAACTGTGAATGTCCCATTAATCATCTCTTGACCCCTCAGTTTTATCTGGTGACCCTTTGGAGGGGCCCGACCTTTAGGTTGGAAACCACTGCATTTTTCTGATAATACTTATCTTATTTTTTTATCCAGTACTTTAATTTTTTTTAATATCTATATCGCTGAACCTTTACTAAAATAAAGAATCTGACTTTTTTCCTCCGCAGAAGAAACGGGATGAAAAGGATCTGCCTAAATAATTTATCACCTCCGTTACCTGAGTGTAAAGAATTCCAGATGCTCTTACTTATTTTTGATGACTTTGGTTTTTGGACACCTGGTGTGATAATCCAACAGTGACAGGGACCTGCCAGAGTTTTAACGACGCGGACACCGTCCCCGCGTGTCACCCTGTAACCGAGCGTCTTTGCAAAACGCGCGGAACGCGAGCGGTTTAGCCTTTTTAAAGACGACTGCCCTTGCGAGGCATCCGGGTCTCGGGTGGGAGGGTCGGAGGGGGGGTGGGGGTGTGGTGGCGGGGGGGGGGGGGGGGGGGGAAGGTGACAGATGGCGGCACACCAGGCAAGGTGCTACTTGAGCCAGGTGTAGGATGCCAAGCAACACCTCCACTATTCGGGGGGACTCCTGCGACATCCCGTCTGAACCGTGTCATCTCGCAACAATCCACAAACGAGCGCGACAACAGGCCTCGCGGTTCTCACTCTGTTTCTTTTTTTTTTTTTTTTTTTTGCAGAGCTGGAGCGAACAGGGGAGGTAGAGCGCGAGGAGGCCAGAGCCAAATGGAACTTGGCCTAGGACCCATATTCTGTCACTGCACTTCCACCAGAGCGGCTACCGGATACAAATAGCTTTTTAATGCAATATTGAAGATGGGTTATTCAAGACGTCAGTTTTCTTTTCACTCAGGTAAGGCTCAACTATCAAATGTCTCTCGCCAAATACCAAAAATTGTTTCAGAGAGGGCTAGTGGGGGGGGGCATTGGCACAGGCGTCCAGTCGTGCTGCCCTGCTAAATAATTATGCTGAGCATGCAACACAGTCCAGCCACTGGTCTTGTCAGGGGTCAACAAGGATCAGGCAGCGGCGATCACGCTACGAACTAAGGCGCTACAGAACAACAATAAGAAGCCTCCTTTTCCTTCAAACAACCCTCACCCACCCGCTGACGTTTATCCTTTTAAAGGCCCTTTGCTAACTCCACCAAACACCTGTGTTTGTCTTTGAAGCGTCTTCCCAACAACCACAGACCCATGGGATATTCCAGCAATGAGACGTTCAATAAAAGTCTCAGTAAAGTTATTTATTCCCCTTTGGAAAAAAAAATGGTAGAAGGCAGACAGCACGGCTAACCTTTGAAGGGGGAAGCTGCTCGGATATCCAGCTAGGACATAAAAACCAAGGGAATGACAGGGACATCCTACCAGAAAACAATAAAGGGGGTGGAAGGGACTGTTTTTTATCTTTAACAGCAGCCGTAAAATACACAAAAAAGCTGGGGTCTGCAACAATGGCCCGGGGCAGGGGAGGGTGGCTGGAACAGAAGTGGCAGGAAGACCACCGCTTCCCAGACACAAGGGTCTTCCTGCCCCAAAGAAAGGAGACGGAGAAACGAAGGGGGAGGAGAGAGAGAGAGGACGGAGGAGAGGAGAGGGGAGGGGGAGGCCGAGCGAGCGAGCGGGATGACACAAATATGACCTTTGATTACACGGGGTGTTTAGAGCAGATCTCAGCCATGGACGGCCTCCGAGCCCCCCGACCGCTTTCGCGCCGCCACACCTTCAGCCAGGGCTCGCTGATCAGAACAATATGGCTGAAAGATGAGCCTCCAGCCGTAAATGCCAGCAGTAAAGACAGCTCCACTGTGTCTCCAGCGTTTGACACTATCCAACATCTGAATCCCGGGCCTCACAGCCAAGGCAAGGCCGGTTCCAACTCCACGCCGGAGCCAGATAGAAGATAAAATTACTATTTCAAAAGAGCTTGTAAAGGAACTGTCTGGGTTAAACCACATTAGATGAGTTTACAGGCCTGTGTCTTACTGAATCAGCGAGCAAGTTGCTCCAATGTCACATTCCCAGAACACAGCAAGTGCGAACTATAAATCGACCACCTGACGTGCATTACAAATGACTGGTTTGTAGTAGGTGAAGATGGACAGAGGCAAATAGGCCCTGACAGAATCTCTACTGGCGCTACGTCACATGGTTCAGTGGGCAAGAAGGTTGGAGTGTGAGCTGATGATGCGAACTCTAAACTCCGTGCAAAGAAAAAAAAAGGATATTTCCGCTGGAAATCTGGTGAAATTGTATAACTCAGCAAAGGGAAAAACGACAAAAGAGCGGGTGTTGCAAGCGCCGTTACTCTCCTGACGAGGGTGAAGGTGAAGCGGCGCACAATAAATACCTCCGCAAAGTCAGGGGAGCCTTTTTCAAGGAGCCACATCAGAAAACCTGCCTCCGAATGCATTTCTACATCAACCCTGAAATATTCATGCTCTTTGTAAAGTATTCATGTGAACCAGTGTGCGAGTTAGTCCCCGGGGGGAAAGTGCAGAGACATTGAAGAGATCCAACACATTCAGCAACACAACATGCTCAGTTGTGCTAATGTCGCTAGCAACACAGGACACTGGAAGGGACGCTAATGACGCGCCAGGTCAGGACAAGCAGCCACGGCCGCGGGGACAGCTTTACACGCTGGTACGTTTGTTTAGCGATGAGGGAAACAGAAAAAGCAACAAAAACCATTTAATTAATGGTTTGCATGATCAAAGATTCAAATGAATACATTTAAATTATGCAATTTTTAAATTTGCTTTCGAAAAGGTGAAACGTTACGTTCTTTATTTCACTTTGTGTCCCTGTCGCCTATTTTATGTTATGCACATGTACAACATTTTCAAATATTAGTGAAGTAATAAATCAAAGATTTTACATCAGCTGAGCGCAACAACAAAATAATTGTAGTAGATTTAACAGACGATTAAAAAAAACAAACAGTGAATTTATGCACAATTATTCAAACACAGAGTTAGCTCATTTTCAGAATTGTTGGGGGGGATTATAAGGTTCTTCTCTCAACAGTCACACCCATGTGTTACTGACAAGACAGGAAGAGCAATAATCCACCTGTGCTGCTCGTCCTACAGCGATGACATTTTTATTTTTTATTTTTTTGAGGGGGGGTCTATATGTTATTGTAGTACAACACTGAGTGTGGTTGGGGGAGCACCTACACCCTGCTGCCTTAGTGCCCTCAACAAAACATCTATAGTGAAAAAAAACATAAGGACACAGGCACTGTGTATGTGTGTGTGTGTGTGTGTGTGTGTGTGTGTGTGTGTGTGTGTGTGTGTACTGCCAAAAGCAAACATGAATGGTGAGCGATGAATGGTGAACAGCGTCCATGAATTCTCCTGAATGACTAATTATACCGTGTGTGTGTGTGTGTGTGTGTGTGTGTGTGTGTGTGTGTGTGTGTGTGTGTGTGTGGCGTCGTGCTCCAGATGAATCCAGAACCTTTTATAAAACGATATAATTTGAAAATTGATTACCACAAAATGCGGCCTTAAGTAGATGATTTGAACGAGCTATTGGAACACCAAAGTAAATCTGTAAATCGACCAGAACACAAAAAACACGCTATAAGAGGTTCCTGCAATGCTGCCTCCATCCACAGACAGAATTCAGAGAATCATTTGAGTTATATAGAATAACTTGACCCAGGATTCCCCAGCTGCTGCTGCTGCTGCATCATAAACATGTGGTTTTTAGAAGCCACATTAACATATTTCCAAAAGGAAATTGTTCCAGAAGTGTAATTGTTTAATGCAATCAATGTGCCACTGTTATCTTATTTAAATATCTTCTGTGTTACAGATGTGGACGAAATCAGAGCAGCAACAGCAGGTTTTGATCCAGCAATCTCTAAATGTATTTTGTCTCAAACACAAAATTAGGAATATAGGCTTCATTATATCCGAATCGTAAACCAGACAGTTCTGTCTAAAAATCATCATCGTGTTAAATGACACAGTCTCAACAAAAACTGGAGCCTCTACAAGCAGCTGCACTTTTGGACGGTTGTAAAACCAGATTGCTTTAGACTGTACAGGTGTTCCTTTTATTGTGTCTATATTATGTCATACATACGTGTGTGTGTGTGTGTGTGTGTGTGTGTGTGTGTGTGTGTGTATAGGATGCTCGAGTTTGACCTGTTCTGTCTTCAATCTTCAAGTTGTACATTTGTACTGCAAACCTACACATTTTATATACTCACTTGTTAACCCTGACATATGCACCATGAACATATTTGCAGCCCAACACTCGCCTGATGTGGGAGGATTTTTCTTCCCACACACACACACACACACACACACACACACACACACACCATACAAACACATGCAGCGCAGCACAACACAGGTTTCAGGGGGGGGTGAAGGGGATAGATCCCCCAAAAATATTTAGGACATGAGCATTTGCCTGCCCCTCCTCGCCAAAAAAAAATTAGAAAAATTAATTAAAATAAAATAAAACAAAAAAATAAATAATTAGAGGGCTTTTATTTTGAAATAGCTGAATCTCCAATCCCTAAACAAAAGTCACAAGAGGTCAGAAGCGTAAATCTGTGTCTGTATGTTGGATAAGAACAGTTGATCTACAGGAGAATACATATCGAAACAGTACAGCCTGACTGCAATATATTATTTTATATTTTGAAATGTCACCTGCACCTGATTATTTTTTCCCCCTCTACACACGTGAAGTCATTTACAGCATAGAGTGATGCAGAAAAATGCACAAACAGGTGCAGGAACATTTCACCAGAATGCAACAATTAAGAGGTTGGTTAAAATTGTAAAACTGGGGGAGGACCTTCAGACCCCCAGCCTAACGCCCCCCCCCCCCCCCCCCCCCCAGCCCCCCCATCCAAACCAAACCTACGCCCATGCAGCACCGTGACCCATGCAAACCTGCAGCTTCTACCTACAGCAGCTTAATGGCTTCTGTGTGTCTCTGCGTAATGGTGAAGTGATGGCAGCAACGTGACACTCATCAATTTGACGTGAAAATGACAAAAAAAAAAATCTCATTTCAGATTCAGCTCCAGAAAGCCATGATGGGGGGTAAGGGGGGGGCTCTGTCCAACTTCCTCTCCGTGCAAACTAAAACAGCCTTAATGCATTTTTTTTAATCCCCTGGCATTTACCTAACTTATCAAAAACCTATTTGTTCAAACCGAGTTTCATTTATTACCTTTGAGATATTTAAGCTATAAATGTTGATTCAGTTTTACCAAAAAAAAATTCTAATCGGAGCGTAAATCTGATTTATTAGCGGATATTTGAATAGTGGAACTCTGTCAACAGCACACCTTTATTTAACACAGAAAAGCAGCGTCTGTTCTCCTCTTTTGTGCTTTAAATAATCAGCTTCTACTCCGGCACGCAGCCCATTATTCACGCTGATAAACGCGCAGGGCTGAAGCGCGGCGTTTTTGGAGAGACGCGTTTGGAAACAACAGGCAGCATGGAGACAGATAATTGTTGGTGATATGGGAACACATTTGCAGAACATGCTTGTGTGACAAACCACCACCACCACCACCCTCCCCCCACCCTCCAGCAGTGACTAACCTGAGTGGGGAGCCATCGGTATGTGTGAGGGGTAGTATTTCCCCGGCGGGAAGTGACCGGCGTGCTGCACGGAGCCGTGGCCCGAGGGAGCGATCCGAGAGGCGGCTCGGTGCACCAGTGCGCCCCGCTCTGACAGGAGGTGCGCCGGAGCAGCGAAATCCCGTCCTTCCATTCCGAGGAATGTTGCGTTAATCCGAAATCCGGATCGGGCAGGTCAGGAAAATCAAACGCAACCCATATAATAGTCCGTTCCTTCAGCAGATCTATGTGTTGCATTCACTCGATCGCAGGCTTCTCCAGCCAAAAACGTAGCCCCCGATCATCTTTTCTGTCAAAGAAGAAACATCGAGGCAATTGTTTTTTCTCTCCTTTTTGTTTTGTTTTTAATCATCAACAAAAATATCCAGTTTAAGAATCACACGATGCAAAAAATAAGACACTGACATTCTGATAATCCAAGAAATAAATCTCTACATATGCATGGGAGAAAACACATTAGTTCTGCTCCGGTGAGTTTTTTTTTTGCAGGAATATGTCTGTCATATTTTTTTTTTCTTGTTGCACGTTTAAAATCTGCAGAATAAGTGAGCGCGGAACCGTGCGGACGCCGCGGAGGCGCTGAGGCGCTGCGCCGCGGCTGCGTGGAGCAGCCCGGGCTCTGCAGGCCTAGCGCGCACCGTGCACAGCACCGGCATATTCCACAGACAGACACGTACCCAGCGGAGACAGCGCTCTGATAGTCCTACATGTCACCATCTTCATATTATAGCTTATATATAAATACAAAAAAAACAACTATTAACTCCACTGGCAGCAGCTGTCACTCTTTCTCAAAAACATTTGTTTTTCTCCCAAATCGTGATTGCAGCAATAATCTCAAACATCGAGGAGGAAGTGTTGTTCTGTTTTGGTGGGTTAAACATGATGGAAGCAGCCCACATCTCAAGGTGAACACTGCCTGCTTCCTCCTGCTCGTCCTATTGTCTCGCATTTTTTCTCTCCTTCTTCTCTCTCTCTCTCTTTCTCTCTCTCTCCCTGCGTCCATCCTGCTCTCATTACACCTCACAACATATTCACATTTTGCACTGGAGTGAAATCTTTCAGCTATTTACTTGTATGCATCGGCGTCATATATACTGAAAACCACAATTTAAACCCAGTTTATAATACAACAATAGAACAAAAAAAAATGCATCGAGCATAATGTGAGAACATGCAGGCAAAGAAGCTGCGATTTTACACATCACGGAGCTGCGAAGCATATCATCAAACGACAGGCTTTTATCTTTAAAATAAGATTATTGTATCGCTCCATAACAGAGATGCATCAGCTGCTGAGGAAAAAAAAAGATGGACTCTCTCTTGCTCTCTTTTCTCTGTGCGTGTGTGTGTGTGTGTGTGTGCATGTGAATAACTGCACTCTCACTGTCTTCATCTGCCTTGACCTATTTCAGGTCAGGTAATCAAATGAATCAGTAAATGCATTATAGTCTATATTCCCTTCCATGCCACAAAAATAGCATTATTTACTTTAAATAGGGGAGAAAAAACAATTTGAATTAAAATTGAAATTAATATCGCTGTTAAAATGCAGGTTGCTTTTTTTTCATCTGCAACAACCAACCAGTAAAGCCTCAGAAATGTTAACACAATATCATTTCTTAGCTCTAAATTAGTAAATTATTGAATAAATCCTGCGTTTTATTTTTCCTGAGCAGCAGCAGCAGCAGGGTTGTGTGATTTGTTTTATATTATACCATTTGGGTCCCTGCAGGGTCGCTCTAAGGGGTTGCAGGAGGTCCCCATCAAAACAACAACAAAAAAAACACAATTTCACCATGAATGAAATGAGGGGAAAAAATGCACAAATTGTACAATATATAAGAATGAGCTGGCACATCCTTATCGTATAGACTGCTTCACTCTGAGCACCATTATCTCCACATGCAGCCAGTAACAGCCGAGCCTACAATCCACATCAACAACAATAAAATCCCTCCACGCAGAGGTACCTGGGACCAAATCTGATCAACTGGAGCTTTGTGGGCTAATGCTCATGCATGTGGGGTCTAAATGTTAAAATAAATAAATAAGAAGAAGAGGAGAAAAGCAGCCCTGCTGTAGCCTGTGTGATAGCTGAGGCTTCAGTGTGTGGACTGTATGGATCCAAGGTGAATGGCCGCCCGTCAGGAGCTCTGCCTTTGTCTCCATGCTGGGAAAGTGCTTTGCAGTCAGCCATTACCTCGCCACGCTGTTGCATTCACGTATATGTGCACTAACAACCTGAGAATTAAAAAAAATATCCCACGTTTGCAAGGCTGGCAACAGCCTGGTGTCTTAAAAAAAATAAAGCTCCAAAAATACATTCATGGGAATTTAGTTGCAGAGGCGTGAATCCCCCACGCGTGTTTTCTCTCGCCCGAGCCTTTTTTTTTTATACATGCGCGGATATCCATCAGCTTATCATTTTTATGTTTAAAAAAAAACGCATCGGACTTAATGCAATTCATTAAGCTGCTGTCAATTGCATTTTACAGAAGCCGGATCGAAGGAGGAGGAAATAAATCGTGGTGGAGGTCGGGCCGAGCTGCGGGGAGAGAGGCGGCCCTCCGTGACAGGGCTGGCCGGGAGGGAGTGCGCCTCGGCCGGGGAGAGGGAGCACACGACGCCCGGCCTTTCTGGGCAAAAACCAGCACGCGTTTTATCATCGGCGGCGATCGCGTATATTATTCTACACCACAGCGACAGTAGTAGGAAAAAATATACATACATTTATATGTCATTTATTTAATAAAAAAAATCTTGGCTATTTGCAAATTAAAAAAATACGTAGCGTAGAATTAGACTAAAATAAAGGATATTCAAGAACAAAAACAACGACAAATCTAATTGCTATTTTCAGTTTTGAAAAATGCTTCTAACCCCAACGTGAAATGAAGCAACTGATAAAAAGAATATTAATAGCAGTAATAATAATAGCAGTAGCCTAATGGTAGTAATAATAATAGTAATAATTTAAGGTACGTTTCCCCCCTAGCTCATTACATTAATTTATTTGTTTCATGATGGATACACCCCATTTGTACATCCTGTATTTTTTTTGTATTTATTTAGGAAATGATAGCAGTGCACTGTGTATAATCATATAATACACAACATGTCACAGAGGCTACAGCATTTTTTTCTGACTAAAATAGGCATCTGAGGAAAAAAAAAACAGGCCTATAATATTTTATTCAACAAGAAGAAAAAAAAATATCAAGTATATAAAATTACTACTTACTGGCATGTTAAATCCTTGCATAACAATAAATTATAAAATCACAAAACACTGGGAGTGAAGGTGCAAGACCAAGTGCGACGCCCATTTAAAGTCGGAATATGGAATAAAGCATGTGGCTACGGGGCGAGCTCCTACAGTATATTTCCCTCTGACGGCTGAGCAGCAGCCTGGTGGAAGCAGTGAGACTGGGGCTTCCGGCCTGGCTGGATCGCGGCTCGGATCTCCAAGCGGCGGTTTTCTCTCTCTCTTTCTCTCTCTCTCTCTCTCTTTCCTCGCGGTTGCAACTGCGCACCTCGCGTCTCGGGGGCAGGGTAAACACGCCCTCCCATTGGTCGGATACCTGCATGTCAATGAGCTCCGCGCCGCCTCCCATTGGCCGCCGGCGCAGGCCAATGGCGCACCGGCTGGCGACGCTAAACGCGGACAAAAGCGGCAGATTTAAAGCGCCGGGATAGTTTAATCACTTACAATAGAAGCTCAGTGAGTCTGAGCCCCGCTCAGCTTAACGCGCAGCTTTTAGGCGCTGGGAGAATTATGGAGAATAAATAAGGGAAGAGAAAAATAACAGAGCGAGAATTGCAGTGAAATTCGCGTTTGTTTATTTGGGAGGCGGAATGTAACGTAAAGTTTATTTACCTGGGTGTAATCTTGAGATATTTGTACTTTACTTTTACTTCTCGTTTATATACAAGTCCTTTGTTTTTTTCAACTGCAGCCGCCCCTCCCCCATCCAATCCATGGAGAGTGGAACTGGTGTAGCTGCATGTAATCAGTGGTGGGAAGTAACTGAGTACTTTTACTCAAGTACTTAATTTACATTTTGAGGTACTTGTACTTTTTTTGTGCATTTCAATTTGATTCTACCTTACACTTTCATTCCACTACATTTTTCAGAGGGATATATTGCATTTTTTTTTACTCCACTAAATCTATCTTGCATTTATAGTTATTTTTCAGATTGAACCATTACATAAAATAATATCTTTAAATATTATAACTGTTATTTCAATTGTTTGCTATTTCCTTTATTATTTTAAATTAATAATTACAAAATAAAGGTTTTTATTATTGAATACATGTACTACAGCATTAATAGTAATCTGCTGCTCTTACACATAATTGTGTAAAATTATTATGAAATAAATAATTATAATAATATAACATCCTAAAAGGGAGCTGCATAATGAGTATTTTACTACTTTAAATACATTTTGCTGGGCTACTTCTGTACTTTGTCTTCAGTAACATTTTGAATTCAGGACTTACTTAAGTATAAGTGAGCAATTTTAGACCGAGTAATTTAATAAAACTGTGTGAACGACATATAGATACAGTACAATTGTGCTTCTGTTTTATATTTTAATATTACATTTAGATGCATTAAAAAGTAAAAAAAAAAAAATAACATCCCTTCGTATATAACATTTTCCTGGAAATTTGCACTCCCAAAATATTACAAGATCATATATATGAAACTATAATAAATTATAGTAGCCTGTGAAATGTTTTAAAAAATATTACCATATATATAAGTCAAGTTTAACAGAAAAACACTCATGTCAAAGATGAATATTATTAAATGTTTATTATTTCACTGTATTTATAGGCAATTTTTCCCACTTTAGAGGCAGTAAAGGCCAATTTCCCTAAACCCTTCACTGAATCATGCAGACAAGACAGTAATTCCAATATTGCCCTCATGTTATTACTATGGACTAAGGTTATTACATTATGCTAAATGTTTACAAATGAACCCCCCCCCTCCCTCCCCATGTGTGTGGGAGGCTCTGATTGGCTGGCTCGCTGCCAGAGCATTGTCAGTCACAGAGTGTAAACAAGACTCTGATTGGCTGTTGGCCAGTCCGCATTGGGTTGTCTGAAAAAAAAAAGGCAATAACTGGCCCTGCGGTTTCAAGGCGTCCCGGGTTAGATGATGAAAGGGGATAAGAAGAGCCGGTTTCAAGCCCCCCCAAAGGCGGACCCCTATTGGCCCTGAAGCCATATGAGTCAAGCGTATCTAAGACTATCCCCAAGAAAAAAATTCCCCAAAGAGGAACAATGGTCCCATGGTGGAATGAGGAATGTAACTCCGCAGTTCGAGCCAGAAATAGAGCATATAAAAAGTTAAAAAGGCATCCACAAGAGAGCTGTGCTATTGAATACAAGAGATTTAGAGGCAAAGCTAGACGTGTAATAAAAGAAGCAAAGAAAAACACTTGGAGCGACTTCTGTAGTAAATTAGGACCTGAGACATCCATTAAAAAAAAAAAAAAAAGATCTGGAATTTAGTTCATAGAATGACAGGAGTATTCCAGCAATTCCTGTCCTCCACCTCAACGAGCCTTTAAATAATACTTACCTTTTTTTATTATATGTGAAGAATTCCCCAAAAAATTCAAACAACGTAAATGAGGGAAATAGGAGAAGGACGGAAATATTAGACAAACAACAGATTATCCATCCATCCATCCATCCATCCATTGTCTTCCGCTTTATCCGGAGCCGGGTCGCGGGGGCAGCAGTCTAAGCAGGGACTCCCAGACTTCCCTCACCCCGGACACGTCCTCCAGCTCCTCCGGTGGGACCCCAAGGCGTTCCCAGGCCAGCCGAGAGACATAGTCCCTCCAGCGTGTCCTGGGTCTTCCCCGGGGCCTCCTCCCGGTGGGACATGCCCAGAACACCTCCCTAGGGAGGCGTCCAGGAGGCATCCTGAGCAGATGCCCGAGCCACCTCAGCTGGTTCCTCTCAACGTGTAGGAGCAGCGGCTCTACTCCGAGCTCCTCCCGTGTGACCGAGCTCCTCACCCTATCCCTAAGGGTGCGCCCGGCCACTCTGCGGAGGAAGCCCATTTCAGCCACTTGTATACGCGATCTTGTCCTTTCGGTCATTACCCAAAGCTCATGACCATAGGTGAGGGTAGGAACGTAGATTGACCGGTAAATCGAGAGCTTCGCCTTCCGGCTCAGCTCCTTCTTCACCACAACGGACCGATACAGCGACCGCATCACTGCAGACGCTGCACCGATCCGCCTGTCAATCTCACGCTCCATCCTTCCCTCACTCGTGAACAAGACCCCGAGATACTTGAACTCCTCCACTTGGGGCAGAGACTCACCACCCACCCGGAGAGAGCAAACCACCTTTTTCCGGTCGAGAACCATGGCCTCGGATTTGGAGGAGCTGATTCTCATCCCAGCTGCTTCACACTCGGCTGCAAACCGCCCCAGTGCCTGCTGCAGGTCCTGGCTCGAAGAAGCCATCAGGACAACATCATCTGCAAACAGCAGAGATGAAATCCTGTGGTTCCCAAACCAGGCCCCCTCCGGC
Organism: Eupleurogrammus muticus; assembly: GCA_036785175.1. Taxonomy (NCBI): domain Eukaryota; kingdom Metazoa; phylum Chordata; class Actinopteri; order Scombriformes; family Trichiuridae; genus Eupleurogrammus; species Eupleurogrammus muticus. The sequence continues at coordinate 4,106,980 of JAYKQN010000011.1, forward strand.
CCCTGGCTGCGCCTAGAAATTCTGTCCATAAATATAATGAACAGAACCGGTGACAAAGGGCAGCCCTGGCGGAGTCCAACATGCACTGGGAACAGGTCTGACTTACTGCCGGCAATGCGAACACAGCTCCTGCTCCGGTCATACAGGGACCGGACAGCCCTTAGCAAAGAGCCCCGGACCCCATACTCCCAGAGCACCCCCCAAAGGACACCACGAGGTACACGGTCGAATGCCTTCTCCAGATCCACAAAACACATGTGGACTGGTTGGGCATACTCCCATGAGCCCTCGAGGACCCGATGGAGAGTATAGAGCTGGTCCAGTGTTCCACGACCGGGACGAAAACCACACTGCTCCTCCTGAATCCGAGGTTCGACTATCGGTCGGATTCTCCTCTCCAGCACCCTGGAATAGACCTTACCGGGAAGGCTGAGGAGTGTGATTCCCCTGTGATTGGAACACACCCTCCGGTCCCCCTTCTTATACAGAGGGACCACCACCCCGGTCTGCCACTCCACAGGTACTGTCCCCGACCGCCACGCGATGTTGCAGAGACGTGTCAGCCAAGACAGTCCCACAACATCCAGAGACTTGAGGTACTCAGGACGGATCTCATCCACCCCCGGAGCCTTGCCACCGAGGAGCTTGCCAACCACCTCAGTGACTTCAGCCAGGGTGATGGACGAGTCCGCCCCTGGGTCCCCAGTCTCTGCTTCCTCCTCGGAGGACGTGACAGTGGGATTGAGGAGATCCTCAAAGTACTCCTTCCACCGCCCGACAACATCCCCAGTCGAGGTCAGCAGCTCTCCACCCGCACTGTAAACAGTGTTGGTGAAGCACTGCTTTCCCCTCCTGAGGCGCCGGACGGTTTGCCAGAATCTCCTTGAGGCCGTCCGATAGTCCTCCTCCATGGCCTCCCCGAACTCCTCCCAAACCCGAGTTTTTGCCTCTGCGACCGCCCGAGCCGCGGCACGCTTGGCCCGCCGGTACTCATCAGCTGCCTCAGGAGTCCCACGAGCCAACAAGACTCGATAGGACTCCTTCTTCAGCTTGACGGCATCCCTTACTTCCGGTGTCCACCACCGGGTTCGGGGATTGCCGCCGCGACAAGCACCACGGACCTTACGACCACAGCTACGAGCAGCCGCATCAACAATAGAGGTGGAGAACATGGCCCACTCGGAGTCCATGTCTCCAACCTCCCCCGGGATCAGGGAGAAACTCTCCCGGAGGTGGGAGTTGAAGACCCCCCTGACAGAGGGCTCCGCCAGACGTTCCCAGCAGACCCTCACAATACGCTTGGGCCTGCCAGGTCCGTCCGGCTTCCTCCTCCGCCAGCGGATCCAACTCACCACCAGGTGGTGATCAGTTGACAGCTCAGCCCCTCTCTTCACCCGGGTGTCCAAGACACACGGTCGGAGGTCAGATGACACGATGACAAAGTCGATCATCGACCTCCGGCCTAGAGTGTCCTGGTGCCATGTGCACCGATGGACACCCTTGTGCTCGAACATGGTGTTCGTTATGGACAAGCTGTGACTAGCACAGAAGTCCAATAACAAAACACCGCTCGGGTTCAGATCGGGGAGGCCGTTCCTCCCAATCACGCCCCTCCAAGTGTCACTGTCGTTACCCACATGGGCGTTGAAATCCCCCAGGAGAACAACGGAGTCCCCGGATGGCGCACTATCTAGTACCCCTCCTAGGGACTCCAAGAAGGCCGGGTACTCTGCACTGCTGTTTGGCCCGTAGGCCGACACAACAGTGAGAGACCTGTCCCCGACCCGAAGGCGCAGGGACGCGACCCCCTCGTTCACCGGAGTGAACCCCAACACGCAGCGGCTGAGCTGTGGGGCAATGAGCAAGCCCACACCAGCTCGCCGCCGCTCCCCGCGGGCAACGCCAGAGAAATAGAGAGTCCAACCCCTCTCAAGAAGATGGGTTCCAGAGCCCAAGCTGTGCGTGGAGGTGAGGCCGACTATATCTAGCCGGTAACGCTCTACCTCCCGCACAAGCTCAGGCTCCTTCCCCCCCAGCGAGGTGACATTCCATGTCCCCAGAGCTAGTCTCCATGTCCGGAGATCCGGTCGCCGAGGTCCCCGCCTTCGACTGCCACCCGAATCTCTCCGCACCCGCCCCCCATGGCTCCTCCCGCAGGTGGTGGGTCCACGGGAGGACGGCCCCACGTCGTTTCTTCGGGCTGGGCCCGACCGGGCCCCGTGGGAAAAGGCCCGGCCACCAGGCGCTCGCTGCCGAGCACCCACCCCAGGCCTAGCTCCAGGGTGGGGCCCCGGTAACGCCAGTCCGGGCGACGTAACTGGCCTTGTTCTTGTCTTTTTCATCATGTGGGGCTTCTGAACCGCTCTTAGTCAGACCCGTCTTCCAGGACCTGTTTGCCATGGGTGACCCTACCAGGGGCATAGAGCCCCCGACAACATAGCTCCCAGGATCATTCGGGTGCTCAAACCCCTCCACCACGTTAAGGTGGCGGTTCGGGGAGGGGAACAACAGATTAATTACAAATTAATTGGGATAATTGTGGTGCTATCAATATAGCAGGGGTCTTCAACAGGAGGTACATGACCCCCAGGGGGGGTAACTGCAGGGGGCCAAATTGTAGTTGGAAATGTTTTTCCACAAAATAATTAAATATGCATGAAAATATGCAATAAAATAAATCAAATCTATTTTTAGAAACAGAAAATTGTTTTTAAAAAAATTGTTCTGTCATTGTACGCATAACAACTAAGAATAAAAAAAGTAAATGGTCTTGACTGAGGACTCATTGGCCTGAAAAACACTGCAGACCCCCGCGATAGAGAGCTATAACTCAGAGTGAAGACACTGCTCCAGGTATGGAGACAGATCGGAATATCAACCATTTGTGTTGGAGGAAATGCGAGCAATAATCAATAACGTGTGGGAGATTGGTTGTCTTGGTAAGGAATGGAAACATGCTGTAATAATCCCAATTTCTGAAACCCAGGAAAAGAGCCAAACATCCCTGCATGGTGCAGGCCCGTTGCCCCGACCTCTGCACAGTGGTGGAATAAAACTAAGTACATTTACTCAAGTACTGTACTTAAGTACAATGTTGAGAGGGAAATATTAAACTTTCTCCCCTACAGTTATCTGACAGCTTTAGTATTTTAGTATTTTACACATACACACAACAAATATACTTATTATCTATATATTCTTTACCTGTATTTAGTTGCTCTACATTTGTATTATTAATCTACTCAAATTGGCATCACATTGATTAATTAAAAAGACTATCATAATATACTATAGTGATAAATCAGTCCTCTTGGGGTACTTTTTTATAATAATAGTGTGCTTTTATTTAAATTATATTTTCAATTTGGGATTTTGGCTTGTAATTGAGTATTTTTTAGACATTTCTACTTTTACTGTCCATCACTGGAACGTGCAGACGCTGGAGAAAAAAGACGAAAGTCAGCAAATAAAGAAGCATTTGTGGCAGCTTTTCTTAACATTCGAATGAAATGGAAGTTTTAATCGCACTGTAGGGATTAGAGGGGGCCTGGATTAAGAAAGTTTTATGCAACAGGTCAATACAGGTGAGGGTTTGAAGTGGGCTGTCTGGGGAACACCTCAAGGTCCTTTTCAATGTGCTGCTCAATGGAATATTTAGCAGAAAAGAATCTGGTCTTTCATTATTTGCAGATGATGAGGCCATCTGGAAGCGAGGGAGGAACATCTCCTGTGATTTCACCCAAATTCAAAGAGCACTGGATAAGGTGATTGAGATGGGCTTTATAATATATCAACAGATACACAAAATCCATGATATTTGGATCTAAAATAAAGAGAAATTGGCCAACTCGGAATCTGCAAATGCTGGAACTTGTGAAATTTCTCAGAATATAGATAAGGTTCATTTAAAAGTGTGGCTGGATGTGACAGAGAATCAATGATGATGATGAAGAAGAAGATGATGATATACAGTATGGAGCAAGGATTAGATCAGTTATTGATTGTGGATGCATGCCGTATAGATTGACAACTACAGTGATTGAAAAATAAAATGGCCGTAGTACAAGTCAGAGGCCATTTCCCACTTTCCAATATGTGCCCTGCTGATAGAAACGGGACGGATGCCATTTGGAAATTGGATGATATAAACTTGAAAAACTTGATGAAAACAAAAAAGACTTGGATGGTGAAACATTCCTAAGCGAATGCCTGCTGGATCAACATTGGGAATTCCTTGGAAGAGCGAGGAAGGCCAAAACCAACTTTGGAAATAAGCTGGAAACCCAAGGCAGAGGAAATTGGTATTATTAATATTAATGTGTGCCCTCCAGTCTGGTGGTCACTTCTACCAGCACGGCTAATCCCAGAACCTGCAGTTGATCTCCTAAAGAAATCCACTTTATACAAATGGATCAAAGGATCCAGGAAAGCAGGGGAAGTGACATTTGGAGTAATGATTCCTGAGTTAAGAATTAAAAAGGGACATAGAATTTCTGATCAGATGGCAGGATTTTATTGTCATTACGATATGAACATGCATGATAAACACAGCATGGCTCCCTGAAACGCAATAAATAATAAAAAAATGTGAGAAAGTTGCTTTAAATAAGAGATAGATACAAGTTCTTGAGCAAATACTGTTAGTTTAACTATACAGTAATGGAGAACATAACAAAAAAAAATACAGGCTGACATCAGCAAACATGGAAAAGTAGCAGTAGCCTGTGCGTGAGGCATTTATGGGAACCTGGAAAATTGTGGCGTTTACCGTTAATCTGCATATGAGGCATTTAGGGGATACTGGTAAATGTAGTGTTTACCGTTAATCTGCACGTGAGGCATTTAGGAGACGCCTGTGATTTGTTGCTACATAAAATAACCTGAGTTACATTTCTGTTATGTGAGCTGTATCGCACGGCAGCGCTTTTTTATTATATGAAAATATTCATTTTATTGAGGAAAATTTTTACTCATGCATTTTATTGTTGAAAGAAGATTTTATCGTTCTAATATTATGCATTAATATAATATAAGCGTGACCATAGGCTAGTCACTGCTTGACTGTAGCGTTGTACCTATTAAAGTAGAAAGACACAGGGAACTGCAGAGCTAATACGCAGACTTCAGTATTTGTTTATTTAACACAAGTCATATTGCCATCACAACATTGAACAATGTTATCACACAGATCGCAGATTCTCGTCATATCTTGCAGCCCTGGTGGAGGACAATAAGCTCGGTTACACAGAGCGATTCTGCAGCAGCTTTAACTACAACAGAACAAATCAAACCCGCGTCCACACTTTGATAAAGTGACAGAGATAAAGACTCGTCATCTTCTACCCAGACTCACAGGGAGAAATGTCCACCATATTGTACGCTAAACGGCTGCTAATGGCCGTTTCTGGCGTGTGAATTATTTGATTTTGATCAGCCAACGCGACCAACACACAAAACTCAACTTCGCTGTCAAATCTGAAGTTATTTACTTTACTGTAAATTACACTCGATCGCTTTATAT